>MDKI01085836.1:0-14493 GCA_005239505.1 Nicotiana paniculata | reverse complement strand
ATATATATATATATATATATAATGTACGTACATATGTATGTATTTGTTTAGTCAACTAACCCCGATAAAAAATGAATTTTTCTTTTATGAAATAATTTGGTCTCTTTTATAATTAATTTAAACGCTAGGCAATTAGTAGGCGCGCTTTAACTCACGGAATCGCTTGCGTAGCGTGATGTTTTAACATTCAATAATTTCATACCATTTCTACTTGCTTTAATTAATTTCTAATTATTCCTTTTTGTTAAAAATCGCGGATTCGCTTGCGTAGTGCGATAGTTATTTTTTAATTAATTCCTTAAATGTAGTAATTTCTTTTTAAAGTAATAATATACTAATAATCTTGTCATAACTGCGGATTCTCTTGCGTAACACAGTTATGATAAAATTAATAAATTTCGTCTCGATCACGCATTCGCTTGCGTAGCGTGGTTATGACAACGTAATTCATCCAAAATCATTTTTCTTGATAAATCTGATAATCAAGAAATAAAAGCGGATAGGTAAAATATGAAAATCTTATAAATCACAGTTTTTCCAAAATTAATTTAAGTCAAGTTTTAAGTCAATAAAGCGACCGTGCTAGAACCACGGGACTCGGGCAATGCCTTACACCTTCTCCCCGGTCAACAGAATTCCTTACCCGAACTTTATTTTCGCGGACAGATAAAATAGAGTCAAACCTTCCTTTGACTAGGGATTCAAATAAAAGGTGACTTGGAACACCGAGAAAATAAATTCCAAGTGGCGACTCTGTACATAAAATAATCCCTACTCAAATTTGTCATTTTAATTGGAAAAACTCTTTAACCCACAATCCATATAACACATACATCTTTTGGAGGGTAGAAAAGGGGTGTGACAGATATCAAATCTACCGATTGACTGATTATATCCGACATAAGTTCACTCGGAAAGTCCAAAGGGAAACCTGTTTATCCAGATGCGATTAATCCTTACTTGCGAATCACACAACTTTTTATGCATGTTTTCTTCATATAGTCATTCCCCATTCATGTGGGGGATTTTTGCGTTTTTTATTAAGGGGTGTGAATGGGAAATGGAAGAGGCACCTCTTGGATTGCACCTCTTCATCTCACCCTTTCATTGTCTATAATTTAGAGGCTTGGTCTCATTTGTCATACATGGAAAATCTGAAAACTCATCCTCTCTTTTCTACATTATTGCATTATTTTTCAAATAAATATAAGTGTGATTTGCTCTGTTTTTTGAGTTCACCGAAGTTCTGTGATTTGTAGTACCGCTATCACAGAATAGTTATTCCATTCTATCCTGGGAGGAATTAATTCATAACCTTGGGAAACATTGAGGGGATTAAATTCCTTAAGAACACACTGTGAATTCAGTAGGCTCGGAATTATTTTACGATTTGTTTATTGAACTAACATTTGTTTGCTTCTTTGATTTTCTGATTTTGAACATGGTAATACCAACAAAAACCATGTGCTTGACCCAAAGCAGACAATATAACACAAGGTTAAGAGTATCTTCAGGCTTTTAGACCAACAAGTGGTATCAAGGTTAATGATTTGGCGGGATTATGGAGATGGTGCATGGAGTGTGGCGTGGGGGCTCGGCTTAATGCCTTTGCTCGTCTAAGGGATTTACGACCTTTACTTGTAGCTTGAAAGACGCATACACAACCTTTTCTTTAGGCTTTGGTTACCATAAAATACTCAGATCATGTGGGTGGCACATAGTTATCTTCAAATTATAAATGGTGATGGGTCATATGAAACTTAGTTCAAGAGGAAAAATTATTGGGTGTGGGACAATAGAAAACAAAAAAGAAGCTACTTATAAGAAGTTGGATAGTCTCAATAATGTGAGACTTTTTGGAAAAAACCGTAGGGGTTTGATCAAAAGCGGATAATATCACACAAGGTTAAAAATATCTTCGGATCGTTTTAGCCCAACACATCTTCCCTCTACGGCACCAGTATTTTCTCCGAATATTAAATAAAACAAAAAAAATTTATTTTCGATTGATATATATTTGAAAGAAAGGGATCTTCGTGATACATAATAGAAATACAGATTGTCAATACTAATTATGCCTCTTAAACGAAGAGTAAAGCTCTGACTTCTCTCTAGATTTCTCTATCTAGAACATCGAAGTTGACGCACTGACGGTGAACTAATGTGTGCCTCTGCCGGCATGGGTAGAGGAATACCTAAGAGAGTGTTTCCGCTCACAAATTCGATAAAGGAAATAGCAAGTAAGACTATAATTACAGGAAGGATAAGGTGAGAGATACTGAGGAACTGCATAGCCCTCAGGTTTCAATGGAACAGTTGCAAAAATTGGGTGAGATGTGGCCGCCTCTGCAAGGATCGAGTTCAACTCAATCAACTCCAACAGGTGGTGAAGGCTATAATTCAATGTGTAACCAAACAAAGGTGACAGCAACTAGGGCTCCAATTGTTGAGACGATTGAGGCTGATAAGGAGAATCAGATGGAAGTTGCAGAACAACTAGGTACAAATAAGCCAATCACGGTCCAGGAAGCTCAGATCCACAAACAATTGGATGCAGAGTTGCAGAAAAACAAAAAGGAATGGTAAACCTATTTGCTGGGAAAAATTTAGCGGCAAGAGGTATGAATCTCAAATTTGTAGCACCTATGATAAAGGATGGCAAAAAAGTAGTCGAATCAGATAGCGAAGTAGATCGAGAAACGGCGAAATGGAAGCATGAAATTGTGTTGTATGTAGTTGGAGACTCCCCAACAAAAGGAGCTCTGGATCGATTCATTGTTGCTCAGTGGAATTTTACTAGCAAGCTTAAAATCTACTTCCATAATGATGGATACTTTGTGGTTAAATTCAACAGTGTGGAAGATAGGGATGTTGTGTTGCTGTCAGGACCACACACTATAAGAAATAAGCCTATCATTGTCAAAGCATGGTCGCCCAATTTTGATTTTGATACAGAAGTTCTTCAGACAATTCCTATATGGGTCAAGTTACCAAATTTGCCATTAAATTGCTGGAGTATGGACTCACTTAGTAGAATTGGGAGTGGATTAAGAGTTACACCCTATGCAGATGAATGCACAACTAAAGTTGAAAGGATTTCTTATGCTAGGCTGTTAGTTGAGATGGATGTGACAAAGGCCATAACTAAATCTATTAAAGTCATGGATCAGGCGGGAAAAGTCTTTGACCAACAGGTTGCGTATGACTGGGTCCCTGAATATTGCCCCATCTGCCTACAAGTTGGCCATGTTTGCAGGACTGAGATGAGAGCAGCAAAGGCCATTCCTGTGGCTAAACAACAACAACAATAAAAGCCAATATTGGAATAGAGAAGAGCAGCAGAGCAAGAGAAGGTTGAAGCAGGTACTAAACAAAAGCCTCTCAACATGATTAATGTGCAAACACAACAGGAATTACAGCACATAAGCCCAAATCAGGAGGATGACAAAATGACATGAAGTTATCAAGGAGATACTGGGGATCCACAACTCAACCAATCAACTAAATGAAGATCATATCATGGAATGTGAAGGGTGTAAATAAAGTATATAAACAAGAAGAAGTAAAGAAGTTTATACAAAATAATGATATTGGTTTCATAGCAATACTGGAAAATAGAGTTAAAGAAGAGAATGTCAATAGAATAATCAACAAGATAGCAACTAATTGGAGATGGTGTGCAAACTACTCCTACAGTAACAAGGGTAGAATCTGGATATTATGGGATTTAAATAGAGTAGAGTTTGATGCAGTTGCTATGAGTGCTCAAGACATTCATGGCATAGTTTGGATCACTCAGCTACAAGTAAATTTCACTTTGTTTGTGATATATGAAATGCATACAATTGAAACTAGGAAGCCCCTGCAGGAAGAACTGAGAAGAGTTAATAACTCTATGCAAGGTCCATGGTTAGCTATTGGTGATTTTAATGCAATAACCGATATGGATGACAGACAGTTTGGGAACCTAGTCTAGGAAAATGATGTGAGAGATTTTAATGATTTCATACAATCAAATGGCATGGATGAACTACGTGCAGTGGGAAGAAGATACACATGGACCAATGGACATATCTATAGCATGATAGATAGGGCTTTAGTCAATGCTGAATGGATTCTAACAATAGCTTCAATAGAAGTAGTGATGTTGAACCTTGGTTGTTCTGGTCATACACCTCTAAGCATACAATTCAAGGAAGTTGTGAAGAGGAATCCAAAACCTTTCAGGTTTTTGAATTGCTTAGCGGACCACAAAGACTTCCTAAGTGTGGTGACAAATGTATGGGGCAGGCAAACAGGTGCAAAACACATGGAGGATATCTGGAGGAAACTCAAAGTGATGAAGACAACTTTGAAACAATTAAATCAAAGAGAATTTAGAAATGTAGAGGAGAAAGTCAATCATTATCAACAAAGGTTGCATGAAATTCAATCACAAATGGGGAACCACAATCACCCTAGTGAGCTGTTTACAGCTGAAAAACAATTGCAAAAAGAGTTGGAGAAATAGAGTCTTATGGAGGAGAGTATAACAAAGCAAAAGTCAAGAACAAAATGGTAGGAATTGGGAGTTGTCAGCGCTGCCTATTTTTTTGCCAATCTAAAGAATAGGCAAGCTCAAAACAAGATCAAAAGCCTTGTCAATGATACAGGAGAATTCTTACAACAACCAGATAATAAAGAGAATGAGGTGATCACTTTCTACAAAAAATTGCTTGGTAGTGCTGCTGATCAACTACCAGCAGTGAATCCTGATATCATGAAGCGTGGAAATGGGTTAACAAGACAACAACAACTACATTTAATAGCCTAGGTGACTAAAGAGGAAGTGTATTAAGCTCTTATGAGTATAGATGATCAAAAAGCTCCAGGTTGTGATGAATTCAATGCTCGTTTATTTAAAAGAGCCTGGTCTGTGATTGGAGAGAAGGTGACAGATGCAATTATTCATTTCTTCATTAATGGGGAAATGTACAGAGCTATTAATTGCACTACAATTAGGTTGATTCCAAAAGTCAAGAATCCATCAAAGGTATCTGAATTCAGGCCTATATCCTGTTGTACTATGGTGTATAAACTGATATCCGAAATCCTCACTAGAAGAATGCAAGGTGTTATGGACAGTTTAGTGGACAAGAGCCAATCTGCGTTTGTTCCAGGCAGGTTAATTACTGACAATATTATACTGAGTCGTGAACTTGTGAAGGGTTATGGAAGGAAAGGCATCATTCCAAGATGTATGCTGAAAATTGATATGAGGAAAGCCTACGACTTAGTGGAATGGCCATATATAGAGAAAATTCTTAACTGCCTACACTTCTCAACAAAATTTGTAAAATGGATTATGTGTTGTATACGGACTGTTTCCTGCTCAATTATTATTAGTGGTGATCAGGTGGAACCATTTCAATCCAAAAAAAGGACTGAAACAAGGGGATCCCCTATATCCTTTTTTATTTGTGCTAGTTATGGAGTATTTCAGTCAAAGTTTGAAGGGGCTCAATGAGGTACTAAAGTTCAAATTCCATCCAAGATGCAAAAAGCTGCAAACTATTCAATTGGGATTTGTTGATGACCTTCTTCTATTCTGCAAGGGAGAACTTGAATCTGTCAACATGTTATTCCAATATTTCCAACATTTCTCGCAGGTGTCTGGTTTGGTTGCTAATGTAGACAAAAGCTTAGTACATTTTGGAGGGGTGAAGCCAAAGGTTCAACAGACTATCTTACATGCACTACAATTCACAAAAGCATAGATGGAATTTAGATACTTAGGGATTCCTCTGAGTACTAATAGGATATCAATCATTCAGTGCAAACCTCTTATTGATAAAATGTCGGCCAGAATCAAGTCATGGACTACAAGATACCTATCATATACAGGCAGACTACAACTTGTAAAATCAGTACTTTTCTCTACACAAGTATTTTGGTCGCAGGTGTTTGTTCTACCAAAAAAGGTGACCCAACTGGTGGAGTCTACTTGTAGGAGCTTCCTATGGACTGGTGGAAATGAGATATCAAAGAAAGCACTTATAGCATGGGATAGACTATGCATACCTAGGACTGCAGGAGGCCTCAATATCCTGGATATATATGTGTGGAACTTAGCTGCTATTGGGAAATTACTCTGGAATGTTTGCAAGAAAAAAGACAACTTATGGGTCAAATGGATTCACTCTTACTATATAAAAAGAGGCACAGTTGTGGGCAACAAAAGCTACTTAAACTTCATGGATGGTGCAGAAAATTCTCAAAGCAAAAGCAGTGTTTGATCAAATAGGGTGGACTGAAGAAGAAGTAGCATCTATGAACAACTATTCAATAAAGCAAGTGTATGGACTTATTCGTGGAGATTTTCAGAAAATACCATGGAGGAGATTGATATGTAACAATGTTAGACTACCTAAGTGGTTGTTTATTCTGTTCATGGCACTATATAGGAGACTCCAAACAAAAGAAAGGATTGCTTGCTGGGCTAATTTAGATGACATGGATCGTGTCTTATGCTTGAAGGACAATGAGGACATTGATCACCTTTTGTTTGAATGTGAATATGCAAAACAAGTGCGGTCCAAACTGTTGATATGGCAAGGCATCAATAGGAATGCGAGAAATTAGGAGTATGAAGTCACATGGGCAATGGAACATGCAAAAAGGAAAATTGCAGACCAGGAAATATATCGGATGACATTAGCTAAAGGATATACCACATGTGGCAAGAAAGGAATGCAAGGATTTTTAAGACTCAACTAAGAACTATGGATCAAGTGACAAGACAGTGATAAGAGAGATACATCAAAGAGCACGTAAAATACATAGGCTAGACATGCACATGCAATTACTTAATTTCTATCCACAGAGGTTGTCTGTAGAACAGAGGTGGGTTAGATCTGATGTCAAGTAAGTTTGGGACCTAATGTCCAAATTGCTGTTTTTGATTCTCGGAGTTGTAAATATTTTTTGAGTGGTAATATAAACCGTTAGTTACCAAAAAAAATTATGCCTCCTAAACAAAAGAAAACTTATCAAGTTAAAAGTAACCAAAGAACCATGGACCTTACAAATTTTAATGTTCAAAGTAGACAAAACACCAACTACTACAAAGAATAAGAAGTAATAAAAATTTTAAATCGTTTAGATCCATTCCAATACTATTTTGAACAACAAGAAGGTAATTTTTTCCTTCCAAAAATTTTAGAGACATCTTGCTAGAATAACCAAATTTTAAATATACTTTTTGATTAGGTAATAAGTAATTTTAAATATATTTCCTCATATCCTTCTAAGAAGTAAACTTTAAAATATGCTCTTATGATCTTTCAATGTATCACTGAGTCCAACGGCGAGCAATGAGACAAAAAGTTAGAGATAAACTAAGTGTACGTGGAACATAATCAGTGAAAAAATTTCAAACAGTATTGTACTCTTGAGATTTCTTATGTATTCAGTTTAGAGCTCATGACTCTGTATTATCTAGTTTTGAGAGTTTGAATTGTGTATCAATTTTATGTTGATTACTATATTCGTTATTTATGATAACTCAATCTTATTATATCATGTTTTGATGATTGATTGTTGTTAGTGTGATTGGCTTACCTAGCCTCAGAGCTTAGGTATCATCACGATCTTTGGTGGAATTTTGGGTCGTGACAATCATGTTTAAGGTATTATTTTAATAACTTTTAAGCCTTTGAAATTTTTATTCAAATATTGTTCTTAGTGGTTATGTTTTAAAGATTATTTCGTATTATATTTGGTAAATTATAAAATAAAAATAAAATTTCCAAACCCGACTTGACAGGGTATTTTTAAGCCCGACATGTTCTAGACCAAATTTAGCCCCCAAAGACCGGAACTGATTGAGCCCGATACCAGACCAGTCACCCTATTTTTTTCCGGGTTCGGTCCGCCACATTGACAGGGGTTTTTGCATCCGTACCCACTTTTTGTGCCACGTTTTAACTTATACCCGCTTTGTAAAAAAAATTGTATCCGTACCCGCTTTTGCGCATAACTTCAGCATGCGGGGCTGAAGTAGCAAAGGCAATCACGCAAAACTTCAGCATTCTAGTAGACGGGCCTGAAGTAGCTTGCGAACTTCAGCTCTAGTAAATGGGGAACTTCAGCTCTAGAGCTGAAGTTTTTGTCTTTGTAAATGGGGAACTTCAGCATACGGGGCTGAAGTTCCCCAGTTATAAATACAACAACTTCAGCATACGCGGTTGAAGTTCCCCAGTTTACAAAGACAAAACTTCTAAAGCTGAAGTTTTGTCTTTGTAACTGGGGAACTTCAGCCCCGTATGCTTAAGTTGTTGTCTTTATAACTTGGGAACTTCAGTTCTAGAGCTGAAGTTTTGTCTTTGTAACTGGGGAACTTCAGCCCCGTATGCTGAAGTTTTGTCTTTATAAATGGCAAACTTCAGCTTAACTGGTGAACTGCAGCTCAGCGAGGGAAAGGGGAGCTGAAGTTATTTAAAAGGTGGGTATAAGTTAAAAGTTTTAAAAAAAGCGGGTGTAAGTTAAATGGGGGCGACCAAATAGGGTGACCCGCACAATTTTTACCATTAACACCTTGTAGTCGGAATTAGTAGTCAGAAAAGAGCTTTTTTTTTTCAATTTGTATGGCTATTTCCTTATTTGTCAGTTGCAAAAAATTCAGTACATTTTTGTAGGTGGAAACATTAGTTTTAAATATTTCATTTTACCTTATCGAGACTTTTATAGCCATACAATTGCTATAGCATATATAAGACCGCTGTCACGAGTTCTTATGGCATATTTAAAATCATAAATTTTACGAGTTCTTATGACATGTTTAAAATCATAAATTTTACGAGTTCTTATGACATGTTTAAAATCATAAATTCTAGAAATCTTTATTGTTTTTCTTCTTAAACTATAAGCCAAGTCAAACTATACCAAATAAATTAAAAAACATGAAGTGTCTTATAAAGAAAAATTCTTAGCAAGGTGTCATCATTTTGTACAATCCTAAAAAAGTGAATAAACAATTTACTTTGGGCTTATCCATATTTATTATAGTTTCTTTCCTAAGTTTAACTGTGCTCTTACCAAGTAGAAATGGTCAAATGGCAAGATTATCAAGAATGAAATGTAGCATAATTACATAAAAATATAAAATTGGATTACAATGCAGCAACTTTATTGCTGGGAAACCACAGACACAACTAAAATAAAATAAAAGAATCTTATTCTTACTGTATATTTAATAAACCTACACCAATGTATTGTAAATGTATATCTGTTTTAAAATTGGAAAACAGAAGTTTTACAAAGTAATTGGTAAAAAGTGAAGAAAAAGCTAAAAGAATGAATATAGTTAGGAATTATTCAAGAAGACTCTTTGCAAGAGCTTAAAACAGAGTCCTCAAGAAATTGGGTAAGCTGTAAAGTATATAATTCTGGGTCGTTTCTGAAATGATCAACATGAGGTGTAGAAATGAAGTTGCAAGCTCTAACGTTGCGACCAATTCTTCGTTGCTCCTCTACAAAGGACTCAACAGAAATCGCAGGAATCACTCTGTCTGCACTGCTGTATATGTACAATTGTGGGCAACTTGGTTGCCGGGATGTCAATAGATCTAGTACATCAGAAAGTCTCCTGCAATTTCATCCAAAGATCAATGGAAGTACATAGAGGGACCTATTTTTGGCACTTGCTACACATACTAATTACAATCCATTGGAGAGTGGACATGACATCGACAAGGTCTACTTCATAGGCGAGTACAAAGACGAAAAAGTAGATACAATTTTGGTAATCCTATTAAATACTGCAGGCTTAAAAATATTTTATCACCACTCGCAGAAAAGGCAATTATGGAAACAGAAATTATCTCAAGAGATATCCTTACCTATTTACGGCGGGAAGGTTCAAAACAACCTCAAAGAACTTCTCCAGTACTACTAGCAAAGCTGCTTCAGTTACTGCAGGTGTAGCATCCGAAGAAGTTTTGGTTTCTATTGTCACATCTGCATCTTTGTTGTTTATAGTCATGATGCGTTTGGTTGCAACACTATTCTTCTTCAAAAAGGCAGCAGAGAATCCAGAAGCCCATACCTTGACACAAAAAATGAGAACTTGATTGTGTTAATTTCAACTTATAAAATCAAAGCTCCATGCGCCCAAAATATGATTTAACATTTATTAAATACTACACAAGTACCACCTCCCCTCCCCCGAAACTCCACAGTTGACCCCCAGCCGCGAAGGGGTGAAAAAGACCGAAGCGAGAATGAGATGGCATAGAAAGATGAAATTTCTAAATAACTTCCACATGATCAAGTTTAAGAATATCTTTTGCCAAGCAACCAACATAGTTTAAGGCCTAAGATAGAAGAAAGCAACAAGATTAAATTAAGAGAACAATAAATCCTGATTAAAGTACAAATTAAGCAATCTTCAGAATGGCTAGACCGTGATATGTATACAGCACTTGTAATACTTATATGATAAAAGGATGATATAATTGGATTTCAATAGAAAAATATGGTTCTTAACAATTACTTTGCATTAGACTTCATAATTAAACTACATATGTAGAAAGACTCTTTCCAGCATTTGCATGAAAAAAAGAAATCATATGATGGCAATTTCAGAGACAGCAATACCTGTGGATCGGGAGCAGCTACAGGAGCAGAATCAACAATACAACCTTTGATCCTTGTCATTAAAACAGGATCTTGCTTCTGAAACTTCTCCAAAATGACACCATAACTATAAAGCCAAGAGTAAAAGAACTCAATCAGTAATTAACAGACAAGTTTTAAGAAAAACACATCTACTTTTGTTTCTAAGCGATGATTATCAAAGAGTACTCACGTTAACCATCCCGTGTTACTGAAAGTGTGGAAGACCAAGTTCTTTCCATGCTCTTCTTCCAACCAATCAGCAAGATGGTTCACAAGCAGCTCTATATCCTGCTCTGCTTTTCCCCCGACTTGATAGCTAAGAATCTCAGACATTGGGAAAGTAAATGTGATGACATGATATCCTGCTGAGGCATACCACTCTGCATATCTCTTTAGATGCTTCTGTTTTGCACCTAACCATCCCAACAGTACTACCACAGTCCTAGACTTTACTGATGAACAATCATAATTCCCTGATATATTAACGACATTTGGCTCTGGTAAATGCCATCTATACAACACCTCTGAAGGCGAAGAAGGAACTGTATAAGTATATGTTGATGGATTTGCAGACTTAGCCAATGCTGCTGATTGATAAAAATTGACCAACACGGAAGAAATGCCTATGGCAGAACACGAAAGATTTGAAACAAAACCAGAACTGATGCTGGGACTTGGAACACTTATGTTAGGCACAGGAACACGTATTCTGGTGACAAAGGACAAATTGGCAAGCTTAGATACAGATATCTGAGACACCCATGATGTTTTCTTTTCTTGCAATGCTTCAGAAGAAGAATTCTCTATTGATTTTGAGGGCCAAAATTTTTCATGAAGATCAGTAGATACAGAAGTTATAGCGACTGCAGATGCTGCAACTATCGGTCTTTGGAGGATTCCAGAAAACGAAGCCATGATGATACACAGCCTTCCCAAATTTGCATACCAATATCATACAACCCTCATACAAACAACAATAATTTTCCTGCAGACACTAAACCATGGTCCAAAAATAAGAAATGGTTTTTTTCAATGAACAAAATTCAAAAGTAAGTTGAATGGTAGACATGATACCTCTTTTGTTTAAGTTGGTCTTGTTGTTTTCTTGGAAGAAAGAGGGCTGCCAATATATTTTGACAGCCCCACCAACAACTCTATTTAACTGTCACCTGCATCAAATTCCTTTAGTTTAGTAATCAAATTTTATGTTGTTACAAAAATCAGGAGAATAATATGACAGAACACCTTTTTCAAATTATATTAACCCGAGCCCAACTCACTATTTGCTTCTAATTCTTTTCCTAATTAACCAACGCAAACGGTTAAATTAAACCAACTTTTTTATCTAAGCCATGAAGGTTATAAAATTAAAAACGGCAACATATTCATAGAGAGAAATCAATTGATTCACATACAAATGCACAAAGACATCAAAATTTATACTCATTAATCAAGAACAAGTTAAGATATGGATCTTTATGTCAAAGATCTAAGAATTCTGGAACCGAAAACCCAGAAAAAATACCTCGACGAACCTCGACTGGAATTCGAACCACGGTCTGCGGGTGCGAAATTGGAGCTTTCCCCTAATTTTCTTTCTATATATGTCTCCTCCTCCTTTCGTTGCCCTCTGTTTTTGCCCTCTCACCCCTTACCCCTCTATATTATGTATATTTATATTATATATATATATAAAGTCCCCGGTCCAAAATTATGCTTGTGCAAAAAAGGAAGAAGGGATTTAAAACCGTGTGGACCCTTTTTGACTCTCCTATGTCCGGATAAAATAATTTAAATAATGAATTAATTGTGTATGTGGGGGTGGCGTGAGAAAGAATATCCCCATTTTTTCTTCCAAAATATAATATTCCTTTTTATATTCTTCTCTCTCTTCTTTATTATATTATTATTTTTTATTTCAATTTTTATTTTTTAAATTTCATTAAATAAATTCCATCTTTTATTTTTATTAATTTGTATTTCATTAAAATAATTCCATAAAATTTTAAATAATATAATTTGTATGCAATTATTATAGATTAACTAATAATTTAAATAAAAGTGAAATCATTGTGATACAAGATTAATTAAATATATATTACATAACGATAAAATTCTTTGGAAATATTACATTAATATTCAACTTCAAACCTCTAGTATTCTCACATAAATGATCTATTAATGCATCACAAAGTACAAAATGAGCATTTTTGTCCTTAATTCTTCTATGTCGAGCTAAAAATTCTTGAAATCGTTGACTTTCATCTACTGCGACAAGAAAAAAAATGAATAATTTATAAAAAAAAAGTCAACAATATCCACACTCATAACCACAACAATCCTCGGCGTCATTCACTCAATACTATAATAATTTTGGTGTACCTAGAGACGACATACCTCCCTACAAAGTTATTATGCTATATCGTAGTTTAGATATTTATGTATTTTAATTTAATGTATTTTCAATTTTCATGTATTTCCAATTTTAATGTATTTTCAGTTTTTATTTTAGCAACATCTAATATTTTATATTTGCACCATTCATTTTTTGAGATGATTATATATTTTTTGTACAATTATTACTTATAATAAAATTAACTTACAATTTTACATAAAAATAATAAATGCACGAAAATTAATTTATCAAAATTATACGCCAAAGTTAAGATGTAAATTAATATTATAAAGATATAACATAAACATAATTAGGTATATGTAAAGAAATAATTAAAAGAGTTAAATAATAAAATATGGATGAATAGTAATAGGGGAGATGAATAGTGTACCCCATATTTGAGGAAACACTATTCATCCCCCATTTTTGGGGCAAAAATGGGGAGTCCGGAACCCAAGTAAGCTAAATTTGGACAAATAGAACCAAAATAAGTCAAAAAAAATATAGAACGGAACTATGTATAACGCCACAGTATGTGGCGCTATACACTAACGGTAATTGTGTCGTTAGTGTATAGCGCCACATACTATGGCGTTATACATACTGAATTTGTCTGACACATGTATAACGCCATAGTATGTGGCGTTATACCTATTTGTATAGGTAAAACGCCTTGTACTGTGGCGTTATACCTGCTTCCTGGGCCCACCAATAATTCAAAAAGCGTATAGTGCTTACTGCATTGGCGCTATTCAATTAAAAAAAAATTTCTCCGGCCAGGCATTCTATATAAAGTGGTTAGAATTGCATTTCATTCAATCACAAAAAAATTTCAACTCTTGATCAAACATTTATTGTTGTTAAAATTCTCAAGCATTTTTTCATTATGTCTGAAGAGCGTAGAATACGAGTTTCATTATATTGGGGGGGTGAGGTTGTGATGGAGAATAACTCTGTGGGCTACAATTTACCTGCCCAGTGTCATGTAAATTGCCACTAACCATGGAGTACGATAAATTGATATCGTTGTTATGCAAAAAAATGGGTGTGAGCAAACGTTCAGTGTTACTTAAAGTAAACGGACGATATCTGTATTTCGTCACTCCGCAAGGGGTTGCTTTTTACTCCGAGTTTAACATCGACGATGATGAAACTTTGAGTGATTTTTTAAGGACTCCGGATGAATGCCGGAAATTTCTTTTAATCACAATGTTGGAGATGTACGTGAAGGTTGTAGACGTTCCAAAAAACAAAGTTGTGCGTAGTAGAGATACCTCCCAGTCATCGGGTGGTTATTTTGGAGCAGTTTTTGCTGGAAAGGTTCCGGATGAAAGACTTTTCTTTGATTTAAACTTATCACCGCCGGGGAATGAGGAGGCAGAAAATAATTTCTATCCTGCTTTCCAACATTCACAAGACGAGTGGTAAATTTATGTTGTGAT
>ML336529.1:0-38102 GCA_005239505.1 Nicotiana paniculata | reverse complement strand
ACCCCGGATTATATTTGCAGCGCCCGTTTAGTCTTTTATTAGACATAGTTGAGCGTGATCAAACACTCTTATGACTTCGGCCGGTCGTCTTGTCCTGGTATGTGTATGATCACTTGAGTTCTGAGTCACTTAAAACTGGAGTGTCAGGTATTGGTTAAGAGGAGATTTTGGTACTTTGTTGTTCCTTTTTCAGTTATTATCTGGATTTCGTCATTTGCTATGTATTTGTTGCTCACTGTTTCTCATGCCTATTGCTTTAGCCATATCTCGTTATATATTATATTGCTGGACCTTACTGAGTACCTAGTCGACCTCTCGTCACTACTCTTCGAGTTTGGATGGGATACTCACTGGGTACATATTTATTATGCACTCATGTTGCACTTCTTATTCTTTTGTTCTTGATTGTACAGGTCAGGAGGCTGGTACATCTAATTATCAGGCCGGTGATAGATACTGACTTGAGTTGATTCGACTTCGCGGTGAGCTGCTCTTCTTGACGATCTCTGGCAGCGCCCTGGAGTTTCCTTTGTCATTTTCCTGTCTACTTCATTCAGACTGTGGGATTGTGTATATATATATATATATATATATATATATATTACCCTTGTATATTCAGATAATATCCTGTGATACTCGTGACACTAGTTCCTGGCACACACGTAGCGTATATTTTGGGTTTTGGGCTGTATATCTATAAATATGCTTATCTTTTGGCTCATGTATCGTATGATTTTATTTTATGTCACAAGCTATAATCATGCTATTAATTGTTTAAAACTGGTAAACGTTGGGATAATTAATCAGATGGGAGCGGTAACACTTAGTGTAATTCATGTTGCCTTGCCTAACCCCGCCGTTGGGTGCCATCCCGACCTGAATTAGGATTTGGGTCGTGACAACGTGGTATCAGAGCTTTACGTTCACGTAGTCTAACGAGTCATGGGAAGACCCAGTAGAGTCTTGCGGATCGGTACAGAGACGTCTGTACTTATCTTCAGGAGGATATAGGGTGTTAAGAAACTTCTCTTTGATTCATATTCTTTCGTGCAATCGATGATGTACTGAAATTTGTTCTTCTATTCTCTCNTATATATATATATATATATATATATATATATATTACCCTTGTATATTCAGATAATATCCTGTGATACTCGTGACACTAGTTCCTGGCACACACGTAGCGTATATTTTGGGTTTTGGGCTGTATATCTATAAATATGCTTATCTTTTGGCTCATGTATCGTATGATTTTATTTTATGTCACAAGCTATAATCATGCTATTAATTGTTTAAAACTGGTAAACGTTGGGATAATTAATCAGATGGGAGCGGTAACACTTAGTGTAATTCATGTTGCCTTGCCTAACCCCGCCGTTGGGTGCCATCCCGACCTGAATTAGGATTTGGGTCGTGACAACGTGGTATCAGAGCTTTACGTTCACGTAGTCTAACGAGTCATGGGAAGACCCAGTAGAGTCTTGCGGATCGGTACAGAGACGTCTGTACTTATCTTCAGGAGGATATAGGGTGTTAAGAAACTTCTCTTTGATTCATATTCTTTCGTGCAATCGATGATGTACTGAAATTTGTTCTTCTATTCTCTCACAGATGGTGAGGTCGTGTGCATCCGATGTTCCTGAGCTGGGGGATGCCACTGTCTCTGCCGCCCAAGGTCGTGGTCGAGGTAGGGAGAGGGCACCTGCCCGAGGTAGGCGACGAGGGCGTCCCAGAGCTGTACCGGTCATACCACCAGAGGACCCTACTTTTGAGGAGCAGGATGAGGTTCCTCCAGTAGCTCCCGCTCCACGGACTTTATGATGGTGCACGGCTTCCATGAGGTCATGGGCCGTATGTTGAGATTCATGGACACCATGTCCCAGGCAGGCATACTTCTAGGCAGGCATATGTATCGGCAATTTATTTTTCAAAAAATTTATTTTTTATTTAAAATAAATTAAAAATTATATTTAGAGAACCAATCTAGTAGGTCGGGGTTTTTCTATCAAATCTTTGGTCAACAAATTTCTAAACTGGATCAAATTACCAACCGATGCGGTTGGTAAATTTACTTTTTTAAAGAAAATAGACTGAATCGATCGGTTATTTTCATACAAAAATACAATATAAAAAGGAAAAATAAAAATCTTAAATCAATAAGCACCTTGACACCGTATAGACCTCGGTTCAATTTTCAGCATTTTATAATTGCATAATTAAAGAAAACTAGTCTAATCAGACCTTTTTTAAAACATCATCCCATTTCAACCAAAATCGTTATTCAAGAAAACTAATCGAATCTCGGTTGGTACTTTAATTTTCTTAAATAAATTTTTCTCGACAATTAACTAATTGCATCAGTCGGTTTTTATCGATCGAGCCAGTCAATTCTTTTTACCAACAATTTTCTTGCGACCCACCCGTTTCGATTGATTTTTGGTTAATAATCCTTTAAAAGCTGCGTTTGGACGACTTTTTTGTTCGAACAAATTTTGTTTTTAGTGGCGTCGTCGCGTCCTATTACCATCTTGAATCTTAATAGAATAAACATGAAGGTTTAACATTAATTCATTTAGGTCTCATGATCATGCAACTTATCGACGACTATTGCAAGTGTCAGTGTCGCTTTTAATTTGTCACCATCCAAAATCCGTTAAAGGTCATGATGGCGTCGGACACCATTATTAGGCAAGCACTAAACAGTTAATTAAATTCTCATTTTAATATTTTTGAAATCATGAATTTCCTTTAATTTAACTAGCGAAGGTGAACTTTACATAATGATAATGATGTTTTTTTTTTCAAATTTCAATACTGAATATCCCCAAATCATCCCAGAACCCGGTGTCGCAAGTTCATGAGAATTTACTAAGAAATAAAATAAAATACAATAACTGTCTGGAATACAAACTTGAACAGAAAGGATGATATAACTACTCTGAAGGAGACTCTGTTGGCTGCGGATCGTCTCATAAGATGTAGCTCACCTAAGTCCCCGTATCAACCACGCCGCTGCGCCCACAAGGCCACTATCTATACATGTACCTGTACATCAAAATGTACATCAAGTGAAGTATGAGTATGAAAACAATGTGTACCCCTTAAGTATCACGCCTAACCTCGAAGAAGTAGTGACGAGAGATCGACTCCGAGACTTATTAGTGGTCCAATAATATCAGGTACAGTAAAAAAATGAATAAATATGAAATAGAGAAATATACTAAATAAACATGTATGAAATATGTGGTACAATTCTGCTCTTCACAATTTTACTCAAACTCTCAAGTAGCAAGTTCCCTCTGTAACCGGAGCATATATATATATATGTACATATATATATGTATATATGTACATATATATATGTATATATGTACATATATATATATATATATATATATATATATATATATATATAATGGATTCCATCAAAGAGATTGTCATAAATCAAATCAGGGGAAAAATACTCAGATACACTCGCTTCTTGCCAAACATTACGCACGATTCCATGAGTATAGTATATATATAGAGGAAATGCCGAGGCATACGGCCCGATCCAACATAAAAGTAAAATGTGCATTGCCGAGGGTCGAACGGTGGATGCATCAATTAACCTATGCATCAATTAAATTGCCAAGGCGAATGGCCCGCTCCCATGAGAGTGTGGTACATAAATCCTGCCGAAGCGAACGGCCCGATCCAATAAGAGTAGTAGAAAGAAATACCCCGCTCGCGAATCATACATGTGACACGGTAAAATATATATCTAACATTAAAATCATATCTCTTTCTTGATTCTTTTCAAAATAAGGGAAATTCAGCTTGTAGCTTTTTAAGAAGATTACCCCCCTCGCAAAACATACATGCGACACGGTTACACATAGATTTTTTAAGCTATTATAATATTCCTCAATTCCTTTCGAAACTACGAAGTTCAAACGAGACCCTTTTAAATATTAAAATTCTTCAATTTCAACTCCTCTCAAAACATTAAATGAGAAAACTCAATCTCGCTCCCTCCCAAGGAAAACAATAAATATAAATCAATAACAATGTCAACAAGGCATGATGTAGGCATAAAACTACCCGGTCATAGGCATAACTACTAGCTACGTACGGACTCTCGTCACCTCGTGCATACGTAGCCTCCACAAATAGAAGCACATAATAATTTGGTTCACCTACGGGATTAATTCCCTCTTACAAAGTTAGAAAGGAGACTTACCTCGCTCCAAAGTTCCTTCTCCATCTCCCGGGCCTTTCTAATAACTCGAAACGATGCTCGATGCTCCAAAAATAGTAATTAAATGTGCAAATCCATGAATATATACTCCTTATAATCCAATTTATATCAAATTCCAGTTATGTTCTAAAAGCCGATAAAAATCACCCTCGGGTCCACGTGTCCGGATTTCGAAATTTTTCGAACATAAACTTTACCCATAATATTATGAACTCAGATATATAATTTATTCTCAATTCCATGCCCAAATTTGTGGTAAAAATCTAAAATACCAAATTCTAGGTCTTCTACCAAAAACCACGTAATTTATACTAATTTCCATGTTTAAATCCTTATACAAATCATATATTTAACTTATAATGAGTGGGAATCACTTACCTTGATATTGATGACAAAGGATGAGCTCCAAACTCGCTCCAAGACCGGCTCTCATGGAGGAAATGAAGTGAAAATGAGCCAAGACCTCACTTTGAAAGAACACATTGTCCAGCCCCGACCTTCGCACCTGTGATCCAGTAGCCGCACCTGCGGCTTCGTGGGTGCGAGACACCCTTCCGCTTCTGCGCCCACTTCTGCTTCTGCGAGAGGCTTTTCGCTTATGCGCTTGCGCAGATGTGGCCAAAAGCTCCGCACATGCGGGCCTTCACCTAGCCGGCATGCTCGCTTCTGCGACTCCAATGTCGCACATTTGCCGTCCGCACCTGCAGCCAACACCTCGCAGGTGCGGGTACACCAGATATCAGCTGCCTCAAATCTTCTTTCAAATTCCAAATTTAATCCGCTAACCACCCGGAATCCACCCGCGGCCCCCAGGACCCCGTCCAATTACAGAGAAAGTTCCAAAACACATTACCAACTTAGTTGAGCCTTGAATCACATCAAACAACATCGAAATCACGAATCACAACCCAATTCAAGCTTAATGAACTTCAGAACTTCAACATTCGATATCGAAACATATCAAATCACGTCCGATTGACCTCAAATTTTGCGCACATGTCATATTCGACATTACCGACCTAACCCAACTTCCGGAATCCGAATCCGACCCTGATATCAAAAAGTCCACTTCCGGTCAAACTTCTCAAAAACCTTCAAATTTCTAACTTTTTACAAATGACCCCAAAATAACATACGGACCTCCGAATCCACATCCGGACGCGCTCCCAATACCGGAATCACTACACAGAGCTATTCCCCAACTCAGAATCCCAAACAGACATCGATAATATTGAAATGCACTTCATCCCAAATTTATGAAATTCCTCCAAAAATGCTAGCTTCCACAATAGGTGCCAAAACGCTCCCGGGTCATCCAAAACCTGATCCGAACATACACCCAAGTTCGAAATCATTATATGAACCTGCTGGAACTTTCAATTCCCTATTTCGAGGTCGTTTACTCAAAAATTCAATCTTAGTCAATTCTCCAACTTAAAGCTTTTGAAACGAGAATTTTCTTTCCAAATCAACTCCAAACTTCTCAGGAATTCAATTGGGACCATGCGTGCAAGTCATAATACCTGAAGTGAAGCTGTTCATGGCCTCAAACCGCTGTATGGCGCACTAGAGCTCAAAATGATCGGTCGGGTCGTTACGTTCTCTCCCACTTAGACATACGTTCGTCCTCGAACGTGCTAAGAACTGCTCTGGAGTTGTCTAGAATCATTGTTCAACACCTCATGCACCTACCCGTGTTACCACAACCCAGTTGAGCACGTTACTTGAGCAAACCTGAAAATCCTCTCTTTTATTTAGTCAAATAAGCCTTAGAGCCAAATTTACAACATTTGAAATCTTCTACCAGATCTGTTTCTAACACACGAATATCGTACCCATCACTACACGATGTACCAATACACGATTGCATATCTGCCCTGATTCCACACCATGCACTGCATAATTCACCTGACCATAAAAACACCTTCTGGCAATAATAGTCAAAAGTCCATGAATTTTATGCCACAACAAACCCCATGACACATATAAATCCTGTTCCAACTCTTGTAATACTGCCACGATGAAAGAGAGGTGTAGAAATTCACAATTACTGCCAAGTCAACAAATCATTGAGTCTCTCCTCCTGATAAACCATTACCTCATCATGAACCAAATAACGATATTTTCTCTCTAATGTGCCGAATATAAATTCAATCGCACTAATCCCAGGTCTAAAAATCTCATCTCACCCAGTACAAGCTGCTCATGCAATAAGACACCTTAGACACTACCAAAAGTTTCATATGATGCCACAGTGTGCCAACAAGCTATAAACTCGAATGTGATACATAAGGAAAGTGAACTCTCTAAAGAACAACTCAACCCATGTGACTAATTAAGCAACCGAAAATATGTTATGAACCTTCCTTTGAAATTGAGAAACAAAACACACAAGAATAGATATAGGGGAAAACTATATTCAACACCACACTGTTGCGGCATTCAACCCGATCCAAACAACATACCGTGGCGACGTGCCACCCGATCCGCACATAATAATTAAAAGGAAGTACTTACCGAGCTAAAATGCTCATAACCACGAAATATCTTAATATGAATCACAAGCACGCCAAGTGCATAATACCATCCCTAGGGAGACAAATACCGTTGTACACTACAAAACCCAAGCACAACTAAGGTGCTATATATTATCTGAATCTCGAGAGCTATCCTGCTCAAATAATACCATCGCTACGCGAAACCTCAACATATATGAAATTTATCAAGCTGTTTCACAACTCACACGGCATAATATAGTATTACATGAAATAGCCGACAATGAAACAAAATTCGACGTTTGAATACTCCTCCACAAAGAGCGTTATGCGGAATGAATACATCCGGCCTGATATAGAGCCCACGTTCACATTTAGATCCACTCACAGACCTCAAGCTGATTCTGACTGTACCACACATAGCTAATAACCATTCAAGGGTCCACACTAACCCCTTTTCCTCCCATGATACACAAGAACAACAGTAGTTTTGGAACAAACTTATACAGTACACAACTAGATGAATCGAGCTGCCTTCAGAAATAAATTCTCACATGACGATAGTACCACAATCTCTATACTTGGTTCCAATCTTCGATCAATCAAGTGACTACATGTCATACTTATACAATCTTCCCGTGCTCACACTCCTACGACCTTCCACACTAGGTAACAAGTCTGCACATCCATACCACCGACCATACTAATGTTGTAAAGCGAATCAAGGATCCGCAAATCAGTACACAAAGCCTCTTACACATGACACCGACCTCAGGTGGCGCTAAAGACAACACCAGCTTGCTCTAAACCTCTGAATCCTTTCCTGCTCATCCGAGCTCATGACATTCTTGTCAACACCAAACTGCAACCTCGATCCTCAACTTTCAAATTTCATGACGCTCACTGCACCTATCATACCAATGCATGAGAGAAAAAGAATTCCACCATAACTCCTGAACCACTAATAGGATACACACTTCATCATATAGAAACCTTTCACTTAACTCCTTTCAGGAGGACCATTGCAACACGCGACTGAATTCCCATAACCGCAGAAAATACAATCCTCGAGTAAGGGTCTAAGCCACCATAACTCCTTTGGGGTCCTTCTACACTCATCAGATCATTATAATTGGATATCTCTAAATAAATCAAATTACAGCGGCTGCCAAGCCTCGCACGTACCATCACCAATCACCTCCTTAACTTAACACGCTGAAGGAACTGATCATTGTCACCACCATGCCGATTCAACCATTGCTAACCAAACTAAATCCTTCTAATTTACTTTGGACTTTCCTCATAAATAAAAATGGCTTCATTCGAAATATAACGAACTCAATCCGCACTCATCGTGAGTGATCCCCTTTCACGAGACCACATTGTCTCAAAACCCACGAATCATCCCATACCCTCCTTGCGCGAATATTCATATCCCTAACTGGTACACCCATTCTGAAAATTTCTCTACGAATTCGAAGTCATTTTTCCTCATTCCTCCAAATGCTACACTGCAAGCCGAAGATAGTATAGAACACTCCAGGCCCCTTTTTCATAATCCTCCATAAAATCTAGATTCCTAACCGTATGGCGGGCTTCAAATCCTTAGGCACCGCATTTTAACTTTTAGATTCACTAGGACCGTTGCTGAGAGTCACCCATTCTGACTTGGTCCCGAATATAACCAACTCCAAGGCTCTGCTAGCACATGAACCGATATGGCCCGATATAGCACACATTCCTCAATCCTTGGCTAAAATCACCACTGATGTTTCCTTTCCATTATTTGTAATAACCCACCAATACACCAATGACTAGAAACCTCACTAGTAGATAACCATGCAATCCAATCGTAGGCGGTGGGACTCTCCCACTTAGCCCGAAGCTACCCGAGCACAATCATTACGAAACCAATAAACCATCCCGAGTCCGTGCCCATTCACCAGCTGTACAAACCTGCTCACTCCCCATCGACATCAACTAAAGGTGCCACGACACATTCGAATCCAAAGTCATTTTGTATCCTTCTTCATATCAAGCAACTCTTTCTTGTCATGTCCAATCTCCCATGTGTAATAGCCAATATTCCAAATTAAGTCTGTAGACCTAGTCACTGTCCACCATGAATCCCAAATCTCTCTACACTTTTCTCAAGGCGTGTAGTCATCCCACTACAAAACCCATATGCTACTCCGCCACTCTCCCACTTTGGTCAAACTCATCTTTTAAGCACTTGAAGTAACAAATCGCCACCAACTCTAAACTATTCCAAAAATCATCCTTCTCGAACAATCAACACTAGGAATGCCGATTCGATCCTGAACCACCACACAATGCGATCTCTGACAGTCGCTTCCCCCCGCACCTCTCACACTACTCTTCCCCAAAGGCGAATTGAAGGAAACCATAACACCGGCGAACTTAACACATTATATTCAATCAGGGATGACGACACCACATCACAGATAAAGATTCCACCACGCTCGCAAATATCAAGCGTCGTTACTCCATCCACCCAACTGAACACTCATAGTCTGGTTGCCTTTCCTCTATCGGAAATAAAATTACTGAATCTCTAAATCTTGCACTGACTAAACATCCTTCCAATTTATGCACTGCTTCGACACATAGATAAGAATCATATCATTACACCACACTGTGTGATAACAACGCATGAATTGTCATAACAATCAATGTCAAATCTCCAAAACTTTAGGTAATACTGATACTAAGCTGAAATGACATGACGGACTTCCGAAAGACGACGGTAATAGTCCAATCAAATATGCAGGGAGAAACATCATGCACCACATTTGTAGTACCATTACAATTCCTCATCTCCCGATTTATAACAAGTGTTTCACGTCGCATAAGATTAAATAGGAAAGAAGAAAATTCATAAGCCTCAAAGGAATCAAATCGCACGATGAGAATCAAGAATGGAAGTGCTTCAAACGGCCCTGTAGCCTCTCGAAGATAAGTACAGATGTCTCTATACCGATCCGCGAGACTCTACTAGACTCACTCATGACTCATGAGACCTAAGTGAACCTAGTGCTCTGATACCATGTTGTCACGACCCAAAATCCGTTAAAGGTCATGATGGCACCGGAAACCACTATCAGGCAAGCCAACACTAAATGGTTAACTAAAAGTTTCATTTTAATATTTTTGAAATCATGAATTTCCTTCAATTTTACTAGCAAGGGTGAAATTTACAGAATAATAATGATGTTTGTTTTTTTAATTTCAATACTAAATATCCCCTAATCATCCCAGAACCCGATGTCACAAGTGCATGAGTATTTACAAGGAAATAAAATAAAATACAATAATTGTCCAGAATACAAACTTGGACAGAAAGGATGACACAAGTACTCTGAAGGAGACTTTGTTGGCTGTGGATCGTCTCAATAAGATTGTGCCACGTGTCCAAATGACAAGGCATGCCAAGTCAAATTAAAGGGACAATGAAACTGTGCCACGTGTGCAAGTGACATGTTCTGGCCAGTCAAATACGGCCTTGTCATACTTCAACTTGATTGGTCGGAAAGCGTTTGTTCTTATCATAACTCTTTCCTCTCACAACTATAAATAGGGGTCTTCATAACCTAGAAAAAAATACCAAAACTATAACAAGAAGCAATAGAGAGCTCGTGGATCAAACACCACAAATTTCTCTACAAGTTTCAAGCTTCAAGCAATCAAGTTCAAGTTCAAGAAATCAAGTTCAAGCTCAATAACAAAGAACAAGCCAAGATTCAAGGAGTATATTGGCCCAAGTAAAGGTTAGTTTTGAAGACTGACAAAAGAACTCAAGCATGAACCAGGTCCATCCTGTGTGCATAGAAATAGGCAGAAGTTACATGTGGGATGCACGTGAAAGAGATAAGCTTAACTTGTTATACTTGATATCTTCTTATCGAAAAGGTTGCATAATTGATAAGGAGAAGGACTCCTTAATCAAAGAGAACACTATCCAAGATAGGGAAGGAATTAGAAGTTGAAATCGACTAGAACTCCTCCACCAAGGAAGAGTAGCATCACAATTCTAGTTAATCTTTATTTACTAACTCTATAAATATCAGTGTTGTTCTCTTTTATAGGTGATGCACACATACTGAAGTTAAGCACGAATTGAGAGAAAAATAGTAAGGCATTTTTTGAGAAATTCCTGTGACATTTAAGAGTGTGATCCTGAAGCTACACAAACCAGATTGAAGAACCAGCTCCATAAAGTGTTTTATGTGTCCTTCTTTATTTCTAGTTCAAAGTATAGTAGGCGTTTTGAATTGTACTTTTCAGCTTTCTTAGAAGCAAATTGTACTAGGCACCTGAGTTGTATCTTTCAAGCTAGAGTTAACTTGACGTAGTCGCAACAGCTTGTGGCGTGTTGCTATAAGGATTAGAGTTAATCCTTAGGTTTACAAGAGTTTGTAAACTTTGTTGTTGGCTCAGAGTTGTAGTGAAGTGTTTGGAGAAAATCCTACTGGGTAGTAGGTCGTGGTTTTTTCACCTTTTGAGCCGGGTGTTTTCCACGTAAAATACTTGTGTTCTTTACTTTCTGTATTTATTATTCCGCAACAGGAGTAGTTGGAACACATAGAAGAACCAGGTCCTTCTATAATCTGCGCATGTGAAAAATTAGACACCACACAAATCACCCCCCCCCCCCCTCTCTTGCGTGGTATTGAAGTATAAAACATCAATTGGTATCAGATCAGGTTATCCTTGAAGAGGCTAACACCTTAGGAAAAGATCAAGATGAGTGAACTACTTGAAAAGTATAAAGAGCAATCCACCACTAGGCCACCACTATTCAGTGATCACTATTATTCTTTGTGGAAGGAGAGGAGAAGAGATCACTTGCAGATGACTGATGGATGCTTCAAATGTGGTAAAAAGAACCATATGATTAAGAACTGTCCTATGTGGAAAGTCGAGTGGAAAAGGAGAAATCTGAAAGAAGGAACAGGTTTATGACAAGAAGAACTACAACAAAAGGCAAACCAAGAAGATGGATGTACCCAAGAAGGAAAGGAGTTTGACACTCAGAATCACCGAAGGATCTGGTCTAGAAGAAGATGAAATGACTATGATCACAAAGGACTTCAAGAAGTACCTAATGAGAGGAAAGGGTCCTTCAAGAAGTGGAAGCTACAACAAACCAAGGGTTCCTAAAAAACAAACCGATGAGGGGTGTTACAAGTGTGGCAAGACTGATCACCACATAAAAAACTGCCCTTAATGGGAAATTGAATGGAAGAAGGAAAGAGCTTAACGAAGGAACAGGAAGAAGAAACAGGTTCAACACAAGAAGAACAAAGGACCAACAAAGGCTATGGTTGCTGCCTGGGGAGAAAGCTCAGATAAAAATTCAGAGGATGAAAAAAAGGAATCTGCGGTCAATATAATTCATCTCTAAATGTATCACTTTTTTTTCTCTGCCTCTAGCATTGACGAGCATAATATCCCGTTGCTTTGAGAAATTAGAAAATGTGATGAAAAGTTTATGAGCTATGATTGTAAAAGTCACGAATCAAGTGATTCAGAGAAGTTGATCTCAACTTCACCTTGATTAACCCATGATATTTATTTTCCTCTAATTAAATTTTTTCTAAGTTACTAGTATCTTTCTCGATTGCACGAAGCTATTACAACCTTACTAACACAAGAACTTCTCTCAATTAATTCGCTTGCTTCCTTCTTGGCTCCTCGCACTACTAAAAACAACTCAAATTGATAGAAAAAATACCGACCCATAAATCAACCAAGTTAATACATAATTAGCAAATAATTTTGTTTTTATTCTTTACGAGATCGATAGACGCCAAAAAAAGGAAAATTATTTTTCCAACCAAGTCAGTGCATAATACGTATCGGCAATTTATTTTTCAAAAAACTTATTTTTTATTTAAAATAAATTAAAAAATATATTTAGAGAACCAATCTAGTTGGTCGGGGTTTTTCTATCAAATCTTTGGCCAACAAATTTCAAAAATGGATCAAATTACCAACCAACGCGGTTGGTAAATTTACTTTTTAAAGAAAATCAACTGAATCGATCGGTCATTTTCATATAAAAATACAATATAAAAAGAAAAAATAAAAAATCTTAGACCAACCAGTATAAGTGGTACAATAGCACCTTGACACATTATAGACCTCGGTTCAATTTTCGAATGCTGCATTTATTATTGCATAACTAAAGAATACTGACCTAATCAGTCTTTTTTTTGAAACATCATCTAATTTCAACCAAAATCGTTATTTAAGAAAACTAATCGAATCTCGATTGGTACTTTAATTTTCTTATATAAATTTTTCTCGCCAATTAACCGATTGCATCAGTCGGTTTTTATTGATCGAGCCAGTCAATTTTTGTTACCAAACAATTTTTTTGCGACCCACCGTTTCGATTGATTTTTGGTTAATAATCCTTTAAAAACTGCGTTTGGACAACTTTTTTGTTCGAACAAATCTTGTTATTAGTGGTGTCGTCGCGTCTTATTACCATCTTGAATCTTAGTAGAATAAACATGAAGGTTTAACATTAATTCATTTAGGTCTCATGATCAAGCAACTTATTGACGACTATTGCAAGTGTCAGTGTCGCATTTAATTTGTCACGATCCAAAATTCGTAAAGATCGTGATGACGCCAGACACCATTATCAGGCAAGCCAACACTAAACGGTTAATTAAATTCTCATTTTAATATTTTTGAAATCATGATTTTTCTTCAATTTAACAAGCAAAGGTGAACTTTACAGAATAATGATGTTTTTTTATAATTTCAATAATAAATATCCCCTAATCATCCCAGAACCCGGTATCACAAGTGCATGAGCATTTACTAGGAAATAAAATACAATAACTGTCTGGAATACAAACTTGGACAGAAAGGATGATACAAGTACTCTAAAGGAGGCTCTGCTGGCTTCGGATCGTCTCATAAGATGCAGCTCACCTAAGTCCCTGTATCAACCACGTCGTTGCGCCCACAAGGACACTATCCATACATGTACAGCAAGTGTAGTATGAGTACGAAACCAACACGTACCCAGTAAGTATCTCGTCTAACCTCAAAGAAGGAGTGGTGAGAGGTTGACTTCGAAACTTACTAGTGGTCCAATAATATCAGGTACAATAAAGAAATGAATAAATATGAAACAGAGTAACTATATGGAATAAACATGTATGAAATATGTGGTACAATTACGCTCTTGACAATTTTACTCAAACTCTCAACTAGCAAGTTCCTTCTGTAACCGGAGCATATATATATATATATATATATATATATATATATATATATATATATATATTCCATCAATGAGATTTTCATAATTCAAATCAGGGGAAACACACTCGGATGCACTGGCTTCTTGCCAAACATTATGCACGATTCCATGAAAGTAAATTGTGAATTGCCTAGGGTCGAACAACGCGAACCATAGATGCATCTATTAACCTGTCGAGGCGAACGACCTGCTCCTATGAGAGTGTGGTACATAAATCCTGCCGAGGCGAACGGCCCGATCCCATAAGAGTAGTAGAATGAAATACCCCGCTCACGAATCATACATGCGACGCGGTCAAATATAAATTTAACATTAAAATCATATCTCTTTCTTGATTCTTTTAAAAATAAGGGAAATTCAGCTTATAGCTTTTTAAGGAAATTACCCCGCTCGCAAAACATACATGTGACGCGGTTACACATAGATTTATTAAGCTATTATAATATTCCTCAATTCCTTCGAAATTACGAAGTTCAAACTAGACTAAATCTTAAAGTTCTTCAATTTCAACTCAGCTCAAAACATTTAATGAGAAAAATCAATCTCGCTCCCTCTCAAGGCAAACAATAAACATAAATCACTAACAATATCAACAAAGCATGATGTAGGCCTAAAACTACCCGGACATAGGCATAACTAGTAGGTACATACGGACTCTCGTCACCTCGTGCGTATGTAGCCCCCACAAATAGAAGCACATAATAATTTGGTTCACATATGGGGTTAATTCTCTCGTACAAGGTTAGAAAGGAGACTTACCTTGCTCAAAAGTTCCTTCTCCGACTCCTGAGCCTTTCCAATAACTCGAACCGATGCTCAATGCTTCAACACTAGTAATCAAAAGTCCAAATCCATGAATATATACTCTAATACTCCTTATAATCCAATTTAGATCAAATTCCAATTCCGTTCTAAAAGTCGATAAAAATCACTCTCGGGGCCATGTGCCCGGATTCCGAAATTTTTTGAAGATAAACTTTACCCATAACATTACGAACTCAGATATATAATTTATTCTCAATTCCATATCCAAATTCATGGTAAAAATCTAAAATACCAAATTCTAGGTCTTCTACCAAAAACCCCACAATTTATACTAACTTCCATGTTTAAATCCTTATACAAATCATATATTTAACTTATAATGAGTGGGAATCACTTACCTTGACATTGATGACGAAGAATGAGCTCCAAATTAGCTCCAAGACCGGCTCTCATAGAGGAAATGAAGTGAAAATGAGTCAAGCCCTCATTTTTAAAGAACACACTGTCTAGCCCCGACCTTCACACCTGCGGTCCAGTAGCCACACCTGCGGCTTCGCAGGTGCGATACACCCTTCCACTTCTGCACCCTCTTCTGCTTCTGCGAGATGCTTTTTCGCTTCTGCGCTTGCACAGATGTAGCCAAAAACTCCGCACCTGCAGGCCTTCATATGGCCGGCCTGCTCGCTCCTACGACTCCAATGTCGCACCTGCGGCCAACACCTCGCAGGTGCGGGTACACCAGATATCAGCTACCTCAACTCTTCTTTCAAATTCCAAATTCGACTCGTTAACCACCCGATCTCCACCCGAGGCCTCCGGGACCCCGTCCAATTACACCAACCAGTTCCAAAACACATTACGAACTTAGTCGAGCCTTGAAATCACATGAAAACAACATCGAAATCACGAACAGCAGCCCGATTCAAGCTTAATGAACTTCAGAACTTCAAACTTCAACATTCGATGCTGAAACCTATCAAATCACGTCTGATTGACCTCAAATTTTGCGCACAAGTCATATTCGACATTACGGACCTTCCCTAACTTCCGAAATCCGAATCGAATCTGAACCTGATATAAAAAAATTCCACTTCCAATCAAACTTCTCAAAAACCTTCACATTTCTAAATTTTGCTAAATGACCCAAAAATGACCTACGGACCTCCAAATCCACTTCCGGACGCGATCCCAATACCCATATCACCATACGGGGCTATTCCCCGACTCGGACTCCCAAATGGACATCGATAACATTAAAATGCACTTCATCCCAAATTTATAAAATTCCTCCAAAAATGCTAGCTTCCACAATAGGTACCGAAACGCTCCCGGGTCATCCAAAACCCGATCCAGACATACGCCCAAGTTCGAAATCATCATATGAACCTGCTGGAACTTTCAAATCCCGATTCCGAGGTCGTTTACTCAAAAATCCAATCTTAGTCAGTTCTTTCATCTTAAAGCTATCGAAACGAGAATTTTCTTTCCAAATCAACTCCAAACTTCCCGGGAATTCAATTCCGACCGTGCGTGCAAGTCATAATGCCTGAAGTGAAGCTGCTCATGACCTCAAACCACCAAATGACACGCTAGATCTCAAAATGACCGGTTGGGTCGTTACATTCTCTCCCACTTAAACATGTGTTCATCCTCGAACGTGCTAAGAACTGCTCTGGAGTTGTCTGGAATCACTGTTCAACACCTCGTGCACCTACCCGTGTTACCACAACCAAGCTGAGCACATTAACTCGAGCAAACCTAAAAATCCTCTCTTTTATTTAGTCAAATAAGCCTTAGAGCAACAAAATTTGAAATCTTCTACCAGATCTTTTTCCAACACATGAATACCGTAACCATCACTACACGATGTACCAATACATGATCGCATATCTGCCCTAATTCCACACCATGCACTGCATAATTCACCTGACCATAACAACACCTTCTGACAATAATAGTCAAAATTCCATGAATCTGATGCCACAACACACCCCATGACACATATAAGTCCTGTTCCAACTCTTGTAATACTGCCACGATGAAAGAGAGGTGTAGAAATTCACAATTACTGCCGACTCAACAAATCATTGAGTCTCTCCTCCTGATAAAAACCACTACCTCATCATGAACCAAATAGAGATATTTTATCTCCAATGTGCCGCATATAAATTCGATCGTACTAATCCCAGGTCTAAAAATCTCGTCTCACCTAGTACAAGTTGCTCAGGCAATAAGCCACCTCAGACACTACCAAAAGTCTCATATGATGCCATATTGTGCCAACAAGCTATAAACTCGAATGTGATACATAAGGAAAGTGAACTCTATAAAGAACTACTCAACCCGCGTTACTAATTAAGCAACCAAAAAGATGTTATGAACCTTCCTCAGAAATTGAGAAACAAAACACACAAGAATAGATATAGGGGAAAAAATATTCAACACCACACTGTTGCGGCGTGCAACTCGATCCAAATAATATACCCGTGGCGGCGTGCTACCTGGTCTGCACATAATAATTTACAAGGAAGTACTTACTGAGCTAAAATGCTCATAACCACGAAATATCTGAATATCAACCACAAGCACGCCAAGTGCATAATACCATTCCCGGGGAGACGAATAATGTCATACACTACAAAACCCAAGCACAACTAAGGTGCGATATATGATCTGAATCTCGAGAGCTATCCTGCTCCAATAATACCATCGCTACGCAAAACCTCAACATATATGAAATTTATCAAGTTGTTTCACAAGTTACACAACATAATATAGTATTACATGAAATAGCCAATGACAAAACAACATCCAACATCCAAATACTCCTCCACAAAGAGCACTATGCGGAATGAATACATCCGGCTGTATATAGAACCCACATTCACATTTAGATCCCCTCATATACCTCAAGTTGATTCTAACCGTACCACACAGAGCTAATAACCATTAAAGGGTCCACACTAACCACTTTTTCTCCCATGACACACAAGAACTATCGTAGTTTCGGAACAAACTTCTACAGTACAGAACCAGATAAATCGAGCGCCCTTCAGACATAAATTCTCACACGAATGATAGTACCACAATCTCTATACTTGGTTCCAATTTTCGATCAATCAAGTCACTACATGTCATACTTATACAATCTTTCCGTGCTCACGCTCCTACGACCTTCCACACCAGGTAACAAGTCTGTACATCCATACCACCGACCATACTAATTTTGTAAAGCGAATCAAGGATCCGCAAATCAGTACACAAAGCCTCTTAGACATGACACCGACCTCAAGTGGCGCTAAAGACAATACCAGCTTGCTCTAAACCTCTGAATCCTTTCCTGCTCATCCGAGCTCGTGACATTCTTGTCAACACCATACTGCAACCTCGATCCTCAACTTTCAAATTTCATGCCGCTCACCACACCTATCATACCAATATATGAGAGTAAAGGAATTCCACCATAAATCCTGAACCACTAATAGGATACACACTTCATCATATAGAAACCATTCACATAACTCATTTCAGGAGGACCATTGCAACATGCGACTGAATTCCCATAACTGCAGAAAATACAATCTTCAAGTAGGGGTCTAAGCCACCATAATTCCTTTGGGGTCCGTCTACACTCATCAGGTCATTATAATTTAATATCTCTAAATAAATCAAATTACAGCGCTGCAAAGCCTCGCACGTACCGCCACCAATCACCTGCATAACTTAACACGCTGAAGGAACTGATCATTGCCACCACTATGCCGATTCATCCATTGCTAACCAAACTAACTTCTTCTAATTTACTTTGGACTTTCCTTAGAAATAATAATGACTTCATTCAAAATATAACGAACTCAATCTGCACTCATCCTGGGTGATCTCTTTTCACAAGACAACATTTTCTGAAAACCCACGAATCATCGCATACCCTCCTTGCGCGCATATTCATATTCCCAACTGGTACACCCATTCTGAAAATTTCTCTACAAATCCGAAGTCATTTTTCCTCATTCCTCCAAATTCTACACTGCAAGCCGAAGATAGTATAGAACACTCCAGGCCCCTTTTTCATAATCCGCTACAAAAGCTCGATTCCTAACCGTATGGTGGGCTTCAAATCCTTAGGCACCGCATTTTAACTTTTAGATTCACTAGGACCGTTGCTGAGAGTAACCCATTCTGACTTGGTCCCGAATATAATCAACTCCAAGGATCTTCTAGCACATGAACCGATATTGCCCGATATAGCACACATTCCTCAATCCTTGGCTAAAATCACCATTGATGTTTCCTTCGCATTATTCGTAATAACCCACCAATACACCAATGACCAGAAACCTCACAAGTATATAACCATGCAATCCAATCGTAGGTAGTGGTACTCTCCCACTTAGCCCGAAGCTACCCTTGCATAATTCTGGAAACCGCCAAGGTTCATTCTTCCTCCCTGAAATGCCCTCGCGCCATCGACCTGCCAAATTCCTCGAAACCTTCGAACGATGTTTCCGAGCATAATCATTACGAAACCAATAAACCATTGCGGGTCTGTTCCCATTCACCAGCTGTACAAACCTGCTCACTCCCCATCGACATCAGTTAAAGGTGCGGATACATTCGAACCCAAATTCATGTTGTATCCTATTCATATCAAGCAACTCCTTCCTATCATATCCAATCTCCCATGTATAATAGCCAATATTCCAAATTAAGTCCGTAGACCTAGTCACTGTCCACCATGAATCCCAAATCTCTCTACACTTTTCTCAAGGCGTGTAGTCATCCCACTACAGAACCCATATGCTACTCCACCACTCTCCCACTTTGGTCGAACTCATACTTTAAGCACTTGAACTAAAAAATCTCCACCGGCTCTAAACTCTTCCGAAAATCATCCTTCTCGAACAATCAACACTAGGAATGCCAATTCGATCCTGAACTACCGCACACTGCGATCTCTGACAGCCGCTTCCCCCCGTACCTCTCACACTACTCTGCCCCAAAGGCGAATTGAAGGAAACCATAACACCGGCGAACTTAACACTTTATATTCAATCAGGGACGACGACACCACATCACAGATGAAAATTCCACCACGCTAAAAAATCCCAAGTGTCCTTGCTCCATCAACCCAATCTGAACACTTATAGTCTGGTTGCCTTTCCTCCATCGGAAATAAAATTACTGAATCTCTAAATCTTGAACTGACTAAACATCCTTCCAATTCATTCACTGCTTTGACGCATAGATAAGCATCCTATCATTACACCATATTGTGCGTTAGCAACACACGAATCGTCATAACAATCAATGTCAAATCTCCAAAACTTTAGGTAATACTGATACTGAGCTGAAACGACAGGACGGCCTTTTGAAAGACAGCGGTAATAGCCCAATCAAATACGCAGGGAGTAACATCCTACACCACATCTGTAGTACCATCCTTCTTTTTCACAAATAATACCAGGGCACCCAAAGGTGATACACTGGGCCTGATGAAACCCTTATCAAGCAACTCCTACAATTTCTCCTTCAACTCCTTCAACTCAAAAGGAGCCATGTGATAGGGAGGAACCGAAATGGGCTGAGTGCCCGGTAACAAATCAATGCTGAAATCAATATCTCTGTCGGACGGCATACCCGGGAGATCAGCTAGAAAAACATCAGGGAAGTCCCTCGTTACTAGGACTGACTCAATTGAAGTGGTATCAACACTAACATATCTCACATAGGCCAAATACGCATCACACCCCTTCTCAACCATCCGCTGAGCCTTAAGAAAAGAAATGACCCTGCGGGAATCATACTCTAAGGTACCTATCCACTCTAATCTCGGTAGCCCTGGCATAGCCAGCGTCACAGTCTTAGAGTGACAATCAAGAATAGCATAATGGGGCGACAACCAATCCATGCCCAAGAAAACATCGAAATATACCATACTGAGTACTAATAAATCAGCTCTGCTCTCAAAACCACTGATAACAATCAAACACGACCGATATACACGGTCCACAACCAGAGAATCTCCCACAGGAGTAGAAACATAAATAGAGGAACTCAAAGAATCCCGAGATAACCCCAAATGTGAAGCAAAATAAGAAGATACATAAGAGTACGTAGAGCCCGGGTCAAAATATACTGATGCGTCCCTATGACAGACAGGGACAATACCTGTGATGACTGAATCTGAAGCGACGGCCTCTGAACGGGTTGGAAGGGCATAATACATGTCCTGGCCTCCCCCTCTAGGGCAACCTCGACCTCCCCGACCTCCACCTCGAGCTGTCCGAGAAGGTGGGGCAGTATCTAGGGATGGAAGAATAGCCTAAGGACCCGGTGGAGCACGTGGATCCTGATAAGTCTGATATGAGGCACCCCTTCTAGCTCTGGGGAAATCTCTAAATATGTGACGAGGGTCGCCACACTCAAAACAACCCCACGGAGGACATGGCGGCTAATGTTGACTCTGAACTGGCCTGCTGGACTGGCCGGTAATAGCACCTCGAGCAGGAGGCACACTAGATACTGGCGGTGCATAATAAGGATCATGTGATCTAATAGCTGCTAGAATAACACTGGCTGCTGGAAAAGCTAAATGAACAGGGCGACTCACACGACCCCTACCATAGCGTGTTGCTGGTGCACGAGCTCCCGAATAATGACCAATCTCTCGAGACCTCTTGGCCTCCCTCTCCTCTTTGTCCCCAGCAAACATGCCCTCTATCCTATGGGAAATACTCATTTCTTGCTGGTAAGTGATATCCATCTACAACTCTCTATCCATGCTGGTCCGAATACCGAGGTAGAGTCACTCAATGAAGCGTCGAACCCTCTTTCTAACCGTAGAAACCTAGGCCGGTGCATGACGTGCCAAGTCACTAAAATGGACTGCATACTCTAACACAGTCATAGTACCCTGGCGTAGCTACTCGAACTCTGCACGCCAATCATCCCTTAGGCTCTAAGGGACAAACTCAACCAAAAACATCTCGGAAAACTGAGTCCAAGTGAGTGAAGCTGCCTCGTCTGGACTACTCAGCTCATAGGCACGCCACCACTGATAAACTTCTCCCCTCAACTGGAAAGCGGTGAAAGAAATCCCACTCTTCTCCACGATGCCCATAGTGCGGAGAATACAATGACACTCCTCAAGAAAACCTAGAGCGTCATCTGAAGCTAGTCCGCTGAAAATAGGTGGGTGGTACTTCTTGTACCTCTCAAGTCTGAGATGCTCTGCCTCAGAAGCAGCTACCCTAGCATCATGCTGAGCCGGAGCCACTAGGGGCATAGGAATGAACTCTAGGGCCGTATCAACCTGGACCATCTGCTCAGAAGTGCGGGCTGCGGGAGTCTCTGTCCCTCCCCAGCCTGAGATGTCGCTGGAGCTATCAGGAGTATCCCCGCCTGAGTCAGAGTGCTGAAGATGCTCATGAACTTAGCCAAAGTCTCCTAGAGGGCTGGAGAACCAATAGGGACCTCCTGTGTCGGCCCTCCACCTGGAGCTGCTGTAGGCTCCTCTGTCGCTGCTCCTGTCGGTGCTCGGGCTGCACCTCGTGCTCGTCCTCTACCCCTACCCCTGCCTCTGGCGGCTTTGGATGGGGGTTGGGGTGCCTGGTCATCAGTCCGTCCGGTACAGGTCCTCACCATCTGTGAGAAAGAATAGAATAGAGTTTTAAAATCTTTGATGTCAATAACTCGCACGACAACAAAATCCAAAGAATGTGATTGTTCTTAACAGTTACATAGCCTCCCGAAGATAGATACGGACGTCTCCGTACCGATCCGCGAGACTCTAATAAACCGGCTCGTGAGTTGTGACTCCTATGAACCTAGACGCTCTGATACCAATTTGCCACGGCCCGATTTACCCTCCGAAAGGCATCGTGACGGAACCTAGTCTCTACGACTAGGTAAGCCTAAATTTGCAGATAAAACTTAAAATACGATAAAAGTGAAGACAGGAAAAGAAAAGTCTAGATAAGCATAACATCGCAGGTCGAAATGTATAATATATACCCCAAGACCCGGATTGTCACAACACAATCACAAGATTTTATACTGTTATAGCTCTATACAAATCCGGAAAAGAAAATACATAGTAAGTGTCTCTATAAGATAGAAAAGGTGACTCGAAGGATTCTGCGGACGCTATAGAAATACCTTACGGTCTCCTCGATGAAGCTGCAATGACCACTAGCCACGTGGCTGAGAACTCGAACCTGGATCTGCACACGAAAAACATGTGCAGGAAAGGGCATGAGTACACCACATTTGGTACCCAGTAAGTGCCAAGCCTAACCCCAGTCAAGTAGTGACGAGGTCAGGTGAAGGCTCTACTGGATTTCTATATAAATCAATTTAAAATAGTACAAAGATAGGTAATCTATACAGTAAACAATTTAAGAAAAACAATATAAGTTCTACAGTAAAGAGAGTCCTCGGCTCGACACAATATATATCACAAGGTGAAATCTCTCGGGATACCGTCCCGTAGTTCCAAGTGATAATGTTGTACAAGGGTATCTCTCGGAATACGTCTGTAGTCCCAAAATAAATATGCAGTACAGGGGGATCTCCTGGAATATGTCCGTAGTCCCAAAGTAAATATGCAGTACAGGGGGATCTCCCGAAATACGTCCGTAGTCCCAATTTAAATATGCAATACCGGGGGAATCTCCTGGAATACGTCTATAGTCCCAACTTAAATATGCAGTATAGAGGGATCTCCTGGAATACGTCTATAGTCCAAATTTAAATATGCTATGCAGGATGAATGACAAGCATAACATTGAATTTACACAGTTTATACTAATCACAAATAAGGCAAATAAGGGCCTAACTAAGCATGGCGCACAGAAATCAGGTAGGCAATTAAGTACGTATGTATGCTTTCCTAATCTAAACTAAACAATATATCATTTGAGAGCAAGTTCATAGAAGAGAAATAAAACAATATTTGTTTTAGTAAGAGAAATATGAGATTTTTGAAATATCGGCCCGTGTACGTACTCGTCACCTCACGTACACGGCGCCCATACAACATTTAGCATCAGATATCCTAAAGGGGAAGTCCCCAACACAGAGTTAGGTAGTCCACTTACCTCGACTGCTCAATTCAACCCGGAATCACGTTCTTGCCACGAATATCAAACTCCGAATCGCCCAAATCTATTCAAATAAGTTTCATAATGTGAATATCACCACAAGAAACTAGTTTAATAAACAAAATTGAAGCTAAAGCGTGAAATTAGGGAAATCGCCGAAAAAGTCCCCTGGGCCCACGTCTTGGAATAGGTTAAAAGTTTCAAATTCTGGACACCCGTTCACTCACGAGTATAACCATACAAAAATTACTCGAGTCGGATACCAAAATCTCGCTCAAAACTCAAAAACTCGGTCTAAGAACTTTATCCAAATGTTTCCCAATTTTTCACCCCAAATTCGAAATAAAAGGATGAGTTTAAGCATAGATTTTTGGAAATTAGTCAAAACCGAGTAGGATTACTTACCCAATTTTTTCAGGTGAAAATCCCTCCAAGAATCTCCTAATCCCGAGCTCTCATGTCCAATTTTGAAAAATGACTTTAACCCTCGATTTTGAACATTTTTATTCTGCCTAGATTTTCCTTAATCGCGATTGCGGAAGAACCATCGCGATTGCGGAAGAACCATCGCGATCGTGAAGAACAAATTTCGCGCCTCAAAATTTTACTCAATGTGAACGCGATGCACTACTCCTCAGACTCTACGCGAACGCTACTGGGCTCATGCAACCGCGAAGAGCAAAAGCTCAACCCCACTGTTGCCTCACACCTTCTATGTGAACGCGGCCTAGCCCACGCGAACGCGATGACCAAGCTACCTACTATACGTCATCGCTTCCCATTCTATGCGATCGTGATGTATATATCTGACTGGCCTCCATCTTACTCTACGTGATCGCGTTCTCCCTCTCGCGATCGCGATGAAGAAAAACTGGTTGCACTCACACCAACACAACAGCAATCACCACACGTCCAAAAATGACCCGTTGAGCATCTGAAACACCCCCAAGGCCCCCGGGACCTCAATCAAACCTACCAACCAGTCCTAATACCTCATTCAAACTTAGTCGAGCCTTCAAACCACATCACATAACACCAAAAATCACAAATTATACATGGATTCAAGCCTAAAAACTTAGAAATTTTCCAAAATCCACAACGATGCCGAAACACATCAAAACTAGTTCGAATGACCTGAAATCACACGGGCCACAAATGACACTACAGACCTACAACCACTTTCAGAATCCCATTCCGAGCCCGATATCAAAATTTCACCTATCGGCCAAAATCGCCGAAATTCTAACTTTCGGCAATTCAAGCCTAACCCTATTACAGACCTCGAAACCACATTCTGAACGGGCTCCTAACCCCGAAATCACTCAACGGAGCTAATAAAGTCAACGAAATTCCATTCCGGACCCGTCTTCCCCATTTCTAACCACGGTCCTATTTCTAAATCTTAACCCAAAATTAGGGACTAAATGTCCCAAAACTCTCCAAATTTCATAGCTAATCACTTTGGCAAGTCCCAAAAGAAGAAATAAACGTGGGAAAATCAGTTATTAGGGGATCAGGGCACTAACTCTCAAAACGACCGGCCGGGTCGTTACATTCTCCCCCTCTTAAAACAATCATTCGTCCTCGAATGAGTATAAAGGCATACCTGAAGCTGTGAAAAGATGAGGGTACTGGCTGCGCATATCCTGCTCGGTCTCCCAAGTCGCCTCCTCGACCGGCTGACCCCTCCACTGAACCTTTACTGATGCAATATTCTTCGGCTTGAGATTTCTGGCCTGCCTATCCAAAATGGCTACTGGCTCCTCAGCATAAGATAAATCCTTGTCCAACTGGACTGAACTGAAGTCCAATACATGAGCCGGATCGTCGTGATACTTCCGGAGCATAGAGACGTGGAATACCGGATGAACTCCTGCTAGGCTGGGAGGCAAGGCAAGCTCATAAGCAACCTCCCCAACATGCCACAATATCTTAAAAGGGACAATGAATCTCGGATTTCAGTTTACCCTTCTTCTCGAACCTCATGACGCCCTTCATAGGCGATACTCGAAGCAAAACGCGATCACAAGCCATAAATGACAAATCATGAACCTTCCGGTCTGCATAATTCTTCTGCCTGGACTGAGTTGTGTGAAGTCTCTCCTAAATCACCTTCACCTTGTCTAGGGCATCCTGGACCAAATCTATACCCAACAATCGGGCCTTGCCCGGCTCGAACCATCCCACTGGATACCGGCATCGTGTACGATACAAAGCCTCATACGGTTCCATCTAAATGCGGGACTGGTAGTTGTTATTATAAGCAAACTCTGCAAGTGGAAAGTATTGGTCCCATGACCCTCCAAACTCAATCACACAGGCACGGAGAATATTCTCAAGAATATGAAGCGTGCGCTCGGACTGCCCGTCCGTCTGAGGGTGAAAAGTTGTGCTCAACTTCACCCTGGTGCCCAACTCCTGCTATACGGCTATCCAGAACCGTGATGTGAACTGTGTACCTTTGTTTGAGATGATAGATATTGGAATACCGTGAAGGCGAACGATCTCTGTGATATAAATTTCAGCTAACCTATTTGAAGAATAAGTGGTCAGCATCAGAATGAAATGAGTTGACTTGGTCAGCCGATCCACAATCACCCAAATAGCATCAAACTTCCTCAAAGTCCGTGGAAGTCCAACTACAAAGTCCATGGTGATCCGCTCTCACTTCCACTCTGGAAGCTCAATATGCTGAAGTAATCCTCCTGGTCTCTGATGTTCATATTTAACTTGCTCACAGTGAAGACACTTGGCCAAAAATTCCACTATGTCCTTTTTCATCCTTCTCCACCAATAGTGTTGTCTCAGGTCCTGGTACATCTTCGCGGCACCCGGATGGATGGAGTACCGCGAGCTATGGGCCTCCTCAAGAATCAACTCCTGAAGCCCATCTACATTGGGCACCTAGATCCGCCCTTGCATCCTTATCACTCCATCATCATCTATAGACACATCTCTGGCATCGCCTCGCCGGACCCTGTCCTGAAGAACCATAAAGTGGGGGTCATCATACTGGCGCTCTCTGATGTGGTCATAAAGGGAAGATCGAGCAACCACACAAGCTAATACCCCGCTAGGCTCTGAATATCCAACCTCACGAACTGGCTGGCTAAAGAATGAACATCCAAGGCTAAAGGCCTCTCAGCCGCTGGAAGATATGCCAAGCTCCCCAAACTCTCTGCCCGGCGACTCAAGGCGTCGGCCACTACATTGGCCTTCCCTAGGTGGTATAATGCGGTGATATCATAGTCTTTAAGTAGCTCCAACCACCTCCGCTGACGTAAATTAAGGTCCTTCTGCCTGAACAAGTGCTGCAAACTCCAGTGATCAGCGTAAATCTCACAGGGAACACCGTACAAATAACGACGCCAGATTTTCAGGGCATGAACAATAGCTGCTAACTCGAGGTCATGAACTGGATAATTCTTCTCATGCACCTTCAACTACCTGGACACGTAGGCAATCACCATACCGTCCTACATCAATACTGCTCCAAGGCCGATCCTCGAGGCATCACAATAGACAATATGGGACCCTAAACTCGTAGGCAACACTAATACTAGGGCCGTAGTCAAAGTTGTCTTGAGCTTCTGAAAGCTCTCCTCGCACTCCTCAGTCCACCTGAACGGAACACCCTTATGGGTCAGTCTGGTCATAGGTGCTGCAATAGATGAAAAACCCTCTACAAAGCAACGGTAGTACCCTGCCAACCCAAGGAAATTGTGAATCTCCGTAGCTGATGACGGTCTAGGCCAACTCTGCACCGCCTCCACCTTCTTCGGATCTACCTTGATCCCAATCCAAGACACTGTGTGGCCCAATAATGCCACTGAATCAAGACAGAACTCACACTTGGATAATTTTGCATACACTTTCTTCTCCCTCAAAGTCTGAAGCATAGTCCTCAAGTGCTGCTCATGATCCTCCTGGGACCGAGAATACATCAAGATGTCGTCAATAAACACAATGATGAAAGAGTAAAGATAAGGCTGAACTAAGGGTGGCTAACAGGCCAGGCCCGGGCCAAACGGGCCAAGTGGCTCGGGCTAAGCGGGCCCGGGCTATGCGGGCCTTGGTTATGCGGGCCCGAGCTAAACAGTTCCGGGCCAAACGGGCTATATGTATGGAACCGTCCCCCTACGGGCCTAATCCTACATGGGCCCGGGCTAAGAGGGTCGGGCCCGCAGGCCAAACGGGCCTAAACGGGTCCGGGCTATTTTTTTTTATGTAAGGCAATTTCTTGTAAATCTTGTATATTATCTAAGACAATTTATTGTAAATTATATTATATAACTATTAGATATGTATTGTAATTCAAGTGTAAACACAAATATTCAAGGAAATGCCTTATAAATTTTATTAATAACGACATTTAAAAAAATGACAATATCTTTCTTAGTCTTCCTCCCCCCAATGGAATGAGCACAGCTAAGGTACTAATACCACCATTAAAAGGGAAAAAAACTAATCAAGATGTGCCAAAATATAATTTACATATTAATCTACATAATATCCCTAACAAATTTCATAAATCCTTCAAGGTTGGGAGGAACTTCCGTTGGTGGTGGCGGAAAAGAAGCTTGTTCATCACCACTTCCGGGCGAAGCATTAGAAACATCCTCCGCAAGTTCCTCTAGCATTTCTTCATAAGCTTCGTCTATATCCAGTTGTGATTCAGCAAGTCCAAAATTTCTTCTTTCCGAACGGATCCAATCTCTGAAGAATACTGATTTTTCCAAGCTCTCCCTCATAGACGCTCTATGATCCTCGATTTGAAGCNACGGATCCAATCTCTGAAGAGTACTGATTTTTCCAAGCTCTCCCTCATAGACGCTCTATGATCACCGATTTGAAGTCTCGCTTGACTGAAAGCGCTCTCCGATGCCACTGTTGAAGCTTGAATACTTAAAATATCTCGAGCCATCCTTGAAAGAACCGGAAAGTGTTTTTGTTTGTCCTTCCACCATTCCAAAACATTGAAGGTGTCGTCTGGATTCTCTGATTCAAGTCCCTGCGACAAATAAACTTGAAGCTCATTTAGTTGTGAACTATCACCAATATTATCACCTTGATAACCCCTAAACCTCGTCCAAGAACTAAGTGAGTTTAGCCCCGCAGATCTTTTAGGAACATGCGAGCTAGACGAGGTAGGAGTTGGAATATTTGGTCTAGCATGATCTAATACTACTTGATAAGCATTATAAATTGTTTGAGCATTTATTTTAATTGACTCTTTTTCATCTTTAAGTGTACCATATTCCTCAACTGAAAGAGGTAAAGCATTATTAAATTGACTATACCAATGGTGAGGACCTCTTAATTTAATGGTAGGGTTTAACATGGCTGCAATACCATAAATAGGGGGGATAGGGGAAAATTTTTTAAACTTAGTTTTCATATCATCAATAGCATTTTGGTAAACTACCCACTCTCTGAAAATTGCGTAAATAATTCTGCAAGTGCTAAAATATAAACTAAACAGTTAGAAATAGTAGTATAATATTGCCCAGATAATTCATTTGTAGCAACATGAAAATGTTCTAAAAAATCTAGAAGAATTTTAACATTAGCCCAATCTTGATTTGTAAGGTGACCATTATCATCATCATCATCATCATCATCACTAACACGAGCATTATATGTTGCCATTATTGGGTTTCTATATTCATATGCAACAACGAAACTTTCATACAAGTAATTCCCCCTAGTCGGACAAGGTTTAGGAACCTTTCTTTCTCTAAGGCCAAATTCATCACATTTTTTATAATATTCTCTAACTCTACTTCTACGGTTTGAATAAAAAAGCCAATAAAGATCGAATTTAACCTTTAAAATTTCAGCATTTAAAATTTTCAAACCATCACCGACGATTAAATAGTAAATATGACAAATACATCTAACATGGAAAATATTACTAAATGCAGGACTTAGTGTAGTTGTAAGATAGTCTATAACATTAGTGTTACTAGAAGCATTATCCATTGAAACTGCGATTATTTTATCTTTAATGCAAAAATATCTAAAAATATCATGAACTGTCTTGGCAATAAACTTACCTGTGTGACTTGAAGTAATTATTCTATAAGCAATAATGCGCTTTTGCATTATCCATTCCTCATCAACCCAATGAGTGGTAACAGTTAAATAATCACAGTCATTACCACTCTTACCAATATCAGTTGTAATGGAAATGTGATTACCAATATGAATAAATAAATAGTGCAAATATTGTTCATATTCATGTTTATATTTATAAATATCAGACTTTACGGTTGTGCGAGGCCATCCTTTATAAGTAGGATTAAAAATTCTTCTAATATAATGGACAAAGTGAGGGTTAGAGGGAAAACTATATGGTAAGCACATAACAGTAACCATTTTTGCCAATTCTTCACGATCTTTATTTGGATCGTAATATAAAATGCCACCGGTAACAGTGTTAATTCCCGGTTGAACTAGGTTCGACCCGGTACTAGGGTTAACCTGAGTACCTACACTTGTCCCCTCTTGCTGAGCTTTCATTTGTTGAAATCTAATTTTAGCATTAGGGTGTTTCAATATGTGTCTACTCATACTACCCGTACCGCCACAGTGGTCATTAAATTTATGAGACATCAACATCCCACAAGTTTTACACTTAGCCTTATTTTTGATCTCTTAGTTGAGTAAAAAAATGCCAAACAAGAGATGTTTCGGCCCGTTTAGCACGTTGTCTATTAAAAGTAGGGGTTACTACAGGAGGGTCAACCGGGGCATCATTTGGATTATTATCAGTTTGGTTAACAAGAGGACTAGTAGGTGTATCATCTAAATCGGGTTGATTTTCATCTAAATCATCATTTTCCTCATCATTTTCATCGATAGTTGGATTACCATAAAGTGCATTCATATATTCATCATTTAATTGTGAACTTGCTGTAAGATCATGTATAAACTGACTATCAGTAAATTGAAAACAAGGGTTATCACTATCAAGAATAATAGGTGGGGGAGGACGGGTAATAGATCTACGTCGGGGAGCCGGGGGAGGAGTAGTAGCTTGGCCACTAGATTCACCGACTTTAGATTTTCCCTTACCACTAAACATTTTTTTCAAAGAAAATGCCATATTAATTATAATTATACAAACTAAAACAAACAAAACTATAATATTAAAACTTATGAGTTGGAACGAGTTTACCGAATTGACGAACAACTTCTTGAAAATTGTATAATGTTGAATACTTGAAGACTTGAATACTTCAATTCACCAACTTCACAATTTTTCACAATTTGCAGTAATAAAGTAAGCAATAGTAGAAGAAAATTAGAGAGAGATTGATCCTTTTGTAAGTAAAAATGAAAGAATGAGGGGGTATTTATAGTTGAGAAAAGGGAAAAGGTGTAATTATAAAACGTTTGGGGTTAAAACAAAGTTTGGGGGCCAAATGGCTAATTTTTAAACATGCCAAATGGCTCTATTGAGGCTCCAACGGCTAGATTTTAAAAATCTGGCCGTTGGCCATTTTTTTTTAATTTTCTTTTTTTGAATTTTTACCGTTGGGCCCGCTTGGCCCTGCCCAGGTCCGCCTGTCGGGCCTGGGCTAAACGGGCCTGGTCTCACGGGTCCAAACCTTAGAACCGGCCCCCCACGGGCCTAAATCCCCCCAAGCCCAGACCCCCCACGACCGGCCCATTTAGCCCGCTAGCCCGTATAGCCCAAATGACATGACAAGAAACTCATAGTGACCATATCTGGTCCTGAAGGCAGTCTTCGGGATGTCTGGCTCCCGAATCTTCAGCTGATGATAGCCAGATAGCAAGTCAATCTTGGAGAAATCTCTGGAACCGTGTAACTGGTCGAATAAATCATCAATGCGAGGCAAAGGATATATGTTCTTCACTATAACCTTGTTCAGTTGTCGATAATCAATACACATACGCATAGAGCCATCCTTTTTCTTCACAAAGAGCACTGGAGCACCCCAAGGTGATACACTGGGCCTGATGAAACCCTTATCAAGCAACTCCTGTAACTGCTCCTTCAACTCAGGAGGAGCCATACGGTAAGGAGGAATAGAAATGGGTTGAGTGCCTAGCAACACATCAATGTCGAAATCAATATCTCTGTCGGGCGGCATACCCGGAAGATCAACTAGGAATACATCAGGAAAATCCCTCACTACTGGGACTGACTCAACTGGAGGGGTATCAACACTGACATCTCTCACATAGGCCAAATACGCATCACACCCCTTCTCAACCATTCGTTGAGCCTTAAGAAATTAAATAACCCTACGGGGAGTATACTCTAAGGTACCTCTCCACTCTAATCTCGGCAAGCCTGGAATAGCCAGCGTCGGGTCTTTGCGTGACAATCAAGAATAGCATAATGGGGCGACAACCAGTCCACGCCCAAGATAACATTGAAATCTACCATGTTGAGAAATAATAAATCAGCCCTGGTCTCAAAACCACTAAGAGTAATCAAACAGGGGAACTCAAAGAATCCCAGATATCCCCAAATGTGGAGAAAAATAAGATGACACATATGAATACGTAGAGCATGGGTCAAATAATACCGATGCATCCCTATGACAGAGAGGGACAATACATGTGATGACTGAATCTGAAGCAACGACCTCGGAATAGGCTGGAAGAGCGTAATATTTGGCCTGTCCTCCCCCTCTAGGGTGACCTCTACCTCCCCGACCTCCACCTCGAGCTGACTGAGAAGGTAGAGTGGCTGCTGGGGCTGGAAGAATAGCTAGAGGACCCGGCGGAGCACGTGGAGGCTGATAAGATTGTGGAGGTGCATCCCTCCTGGCCCTGGGGCAATCTCTAATCATGTGACGAGTGTCACCACACTCAAAAAAACCCATCAGCGGCCGCTGCGGTTGAGACTGAATAGGAGCTGGCCTGCTGGGCTAGCCGGTAATAGCACATCGAACTGGAGGCATACTGGATACTGGCGGTGCATAATAGGACTCCTGAGGTCTAGGAGGAGCTGGGATACCGCTGGTTGCTGGAAGAACTGAATTAACAGGGCAACCCACAAAGCCTCTACCGTAGCGTGTTGCTGGTGCACGAGCTCCTGAAAAATGGCCAGTCTCTCGAGACCTCTTGGCCTCTCTCTCCTCTCAGTCCCGGGCAAACATGACCTGTACTCTCCTGTCAATACTCACTATCTGTTGATAAGAGATATCCATCTCCAACTCTCTGGCCATACTGGTCTGAATACTAGGGTGAAGTCCCTCAATGAAGAGGGGAACCCTCTCCCTGACTGTGGAAACCAAGGCTAGTGCATGCCGGGCTAACTCACTGAAACGGATTGCATACTCCGACACAGTCATAGTACCCTAGCGCAACTGCTCGAAATCTGCGCGCCAAGTATCCCTGAGGCTCTGAGGGACATACTCTCGCAGAAACATCTCTGAAAACTGAGTCCAAGTGAGTGAGGCTGCCTCGTCCAGACTACTCATCTCATAGGCCTGCCACCACTGATACGTCGCTCCCCTCAGCTAGAAAGCGGTGAAATAAACCCCACTGGTCTTCACAATTCCGATAGTGCAGAGAAAACGATGACACTCCTCAAGAAACCCCAGAGCGTCATCTGAAGCTAGTCCGCTGAAAATAGGTGGGTGGTACTTCTTGTACCTCTCAAGTCTGAGCTGCTCTGCCTCAGAAGCAGCTACCCCGGCCCCATGCTGTATCGGAGCCACTGGGGGCATAGGAATATACTCCAGGTCTTGATCAACCTGGCCCCTCTGCTCAGGAGTGCAGGCTGTGGGAGTTTGTGCCCCTCCCTCTAGCCTGAGATGTGGCTGGAGCTATCGGGAGTAGCCCCGCCTGAGTCAGAGTGATGAAGATGCTCATGAACTGAGCCAAAGTCTCCTAGAGGGCTAGAGCAGCAATAGGGACCTCCTGTGCCGGCTCTCCAGCTGGAGTTGCTGTAGGCTCCTCTGTCGCTACTCTCGCTGGTGCTCGGGCTGCACTGCGTGCTCATCCTCTAACCCTACCCCTGCCTCTGGCGGCTTTGGCTAGGGGTTGGGGTTCCTGGTCGTTGGTCCGTTCGGTACGGGTCCTCACCATCTGTGAGAAAGAATATAATAGAGTTTTAGAATTTTTGATGTCAATAACTCGCACGACAAGGAACTCAAAGAAATATGATTGTTCTTAACAGTTACACAGCTCCCGAAGATAGATACAGACGTCTCCACATCGATCTGCGAGACCCTAATAAACCGACTTGTGACTTGTGACTCCTATGAACCTAGACGCTCTGATACCAACTTGTCACGACCCAATTCACCCTCTGAAGGTATCGTGATGGCACCTAGTCTCTACGACTAGGTAAGCCTACTATAAGGGGGAAACTGAAATAAAAGACAAGAAATAACAGGGGATAAGGGAAATGATATAAATAACATACTGGCCGCTCGGCTCATACAAAATATAACTCCCCAAGACCCAGAATGTCACAGACAGTCACAAGCTTCTAACACTACTGTAGCTCTAACAAAAACTGGAAAGTACATAAGAAAATCTTTACAAGCTAGAACGGAAGGGGACTCGAAACATGTGCAGGAAAGGGCATGATTACACCACATTTGGTACCCAGTAAGTGCCAAGCCTAATCCCAGTCAAGTAGTGACGAGGTCAGGTGAAGGCTCTATTGGATTTCTATATAAATCAATTTAAAAGAGTATAAAGATAGGTAATGTATACCGTAAACAGTTTAAGAAAAACAATATAAGTTCTATAGTAAAGAGATTCCTTGGCTCGACACAATATATATCACAAGGTGAAATCTCCCCGGATACCGCCCCGTAGTTCCAAATTATTATGCAGTACAAGGGGATCTCCCGAAATACGTCCGTAGTCCCAAAATAAATATGCAGTACAGGGGGATATCCTGGAATACATCTGTAGTCCCAAAGTAAATATGCAGTACAAGGGGATCTCCCGGAATACTTCCGTAGTCCCAATTAAATATGCAGTACCGGGGGGTTCTCCCAGAATACATTCGTTGTCCCAATTTAAATATGCAATACAAGGGGAATCTCCCGGAATAAGTCTGTAGTCCCAATTTAAATATGCTATGTAGGATGAATGACAAGCATAACATCGAATTTACACAGTTTATACTAATCACAGATAAGTCAAATAAGGTCTTAACTAAGCATGGAGCACAGAAAATCAAGTAGGAAATTAAGTATGTATGCATGCTTTCCTACTCTAAACTAAAAAATATATCATATGAGAGCAAGTTCATAGAAGAGAACTAAAACAATATATGTTTTAGTAAGGGAAAGATGAGATTTTTAAAATAACGGCTCGTGTACGTACTCGTCATCTCACGTACACGGCGCCCACACAACATTTAGCATCAAATATCCTAAGGGGGAAGTCCCCAGCACAGAGTTAGGAAAACCACTTACCTCAACTGCTCAATTCAACCCGGAATCACGTTCTTTCCACGAGTACCAAACTCCGAATGGACCGAATCTATTCAAATAAGTTTCATAATATGAATATCACCACAAGCAACTAGTTTAATAAACAAAATTGAAGCTAAAGCGCGAAATTAGGGAAATTGCCGAAAAAGTCCCTCGGGCCCACATCTCGGAATCGGGTAAAAGTTACAAATCAAGGACACGCGTTCACTCACGAGTCTAACCATAAAAAAATTACTCGAATCGGATACCAAAAACTCGCTCAAAACTCAAAAACTTGGTCTAAGAACTTTAACCAAACTTTTCCAAAATTTTCACCCAAAATTCGAAATTAAAGGATGAATTTAAGCATAGATTCATGGAAGTTAGTCAAATCCGAGTAGGAATTACTTACCCAATTTTCCAAGGTGAAAATCCCTCCAAGAATCGCCTAATCCCGAGCTCTCAAGTCCAATTTGTGAAAAATGACCTTTACCCTCGATTTTGAACATTTTTATTCTGCCCAGATTTTCCTTAATCGCGATCGCGGAAGAACCATCGCGATCGCGAAGAACAAATTTTGCGCCTCAAAATTTTACTCTACGCGAACTCGTAAACACTCGCGAACACGTAAACACTCACGTGAACGTGATGCACTACTCCTCAAACCCTATGTGAACGCGACCGCGAATAGAAAAATCTCAACTCGACTACTGCCTCACTCTTGCGGCCTAACCCACGCAAACGCAATGACCGACCTGCCTACTCTACATGATCGCGTCCCATTCTATGTGATCGCGATGCATAAATCTGACTGGCCTCCATCTTACTCTACGCGATCGCATACTCCCTCTCACGATCGTGATGAATAAGAACTGCTTGCACTTACACCAGCAAAACAACAATCACCACAAGTCCAAAGATGACCCCTTGAGCATCGAAACACCCCCGAGGCCCACATGACCTCAACCAAACCTATCAACCTGTAACGACCCGACCGGTCATTTTGAGCTCTAGCGTGTCATTCAGTAGTTTGAGGTCATGATCAGCTCCTTTTAAGGTATTATGACTTGTAGGCATGGTCGGAATCGAGTTTCAGGAGGTTTAGAGTTAATTTGGAAAGAAAATTCTCAATTCAGAAGCCTTAAGTTGGAAGAATCAACTAAGATTGGAATTTTGAGTAAATGACCTCCGAATCAGGATTTAAAGGTTCCTGCAGGTTCGTATGATGATTTAGAACTTGGGCCTATGTTCGGATCGGGCTTTGGATAACCCGGGAGTGTTTTGGCGTATATTGTGGAAGTCAGCATTTTTGAAAAAATTTCCTAAGTTTGGCTTGAAGCTTATTTCAGTGATATTGATTTCCATTTGGGATTCCGAGTCCAGGAATAGCTTTGTATGGTGATTCTGGAGTTGGGAGCGCGATCAGAAGTGAATTTGGATATTCGTAGGTCATTTTGAAGTCATTTGGCTAAAGATAGAAATTTGAAGGTTTTTGAGAAATCTGACTGGAAGTAGAAGTTTTGATATCGAGGTCGGAATGTGATTATGGGAGTTGGAGCAGGTCCGTAATGTCGAATATTACTTGTGTGTAAAATTTAGGGTCAATCGGACGTGATTTGATAGGTTTCGGCATCGGATGTAGAAGTTGGAAATTTCTAAGTTCATAAAGTTGGGATTTGGGTGCGATTCGTGGTTTCAATGTTGTTTGATGTGATTTGAGGCATCGAGCAAGTTAGAATTATGTTCTGGAACAGGTTGGTATAATTGGAGGGAGTCCCAGGAGCCTCGGGTGGATTCCGGGTGGTTAACGGATCAAGTTGAGAGTTTGAAGAAGGCTGGAATTTGCTGTCATCTGGTGTGACCACACCTGCGAGAATTTGGCCGCAGGTGTGGCTATGGCACCGCAGGTTCGAAGGATGGATGGTCCGGATGGGACCGTAGGTGCGATGGTATTTCTGCAATTGCGAGGTCGCTGATGCGGGTTATGAGGCGCAGGTGCGGAGGTTTGGCCGCACCTGCGGAATCGCAGGTGCGAGTATGATCGCAGGTGCAAAAAATGGCCTGGGCAGAATGTTTTAAAACCGATAATTGTTGGCCATTTCTTCATTTCTCTCTTGGTTTGGACGATCTTGGGAGGCTTCAAAGAGAGGATTTCTTCATGCAATGTCAAGGTAAGTAACTCCTTCATGTTTCTAAGTTAAATACAAGATTATATGCATGGATTAGACATTGGGAAATCTTGAAGAAAACCTAGAAATGATAATTTGGATTTTTAACCACAAAATTGAGCATGGATTATAGAGTAAATTGTATATTTTAAATAATAAGGTTATGGGTAGAACATATCTTCGAGAAATTTCGAATTCCGGGTACGTGGGCTCGAGGGCATTTTGGTCATTTCACTAAGCGGGGTTGGGAAATTATATAATTTGGATAGTTTTGGGCCGTTGTGCATCCATGGAAGTCATCGGAAGGGCTTGGAANGGGAGTCCATGCGTAGCTACTATTATGCCATGTCCGGGTAGTCTAGGACCCACTAGCATGCCTTACTTGTTGTACTTGTGATCTTGCCGGTAATATTAGACCGCTAATATGATCGAAATAATGAATTGAATCCCTAAGAAGACTAGAGTTCATTTTCTTAATCACCTAGAAAGATAATTGATTCCTCCGTGGATAATTGTGTTCATGATAGGGTTATATTATTGAATATTGTTAAACTTGGAAAATGAGTTTCAAAACAAAGATTTAAAAGTTATTTTTCATGTTCCTTTAAGA
>ML336527.1:0-23982 GCA_005239505.1 Nicotiana paniculata | reverse complement strand
TGATTTTGTTGCTGACTTTAGTAATAACATTATCCCTGAAGTAGAAAAGGAGTTACAACTTTTCAACGGTGCTAATCCAGGCCTATGGACCCTATTCACCGATGGCTCCTCAAATGTAAAAGGTGCTGACTTAGGCATAGTCTTAATATCACCCACGGGTGAAAAGACACGACAAGCTATCAAGTGTTATCCTATAACTAACAATGAGGCAGAGTACGGAGCTGTTATTGCAGGGCTTGAACTCGCATGGGAGCTCTCAATCGAGCAAATCATGATCAACAACGACTCCCAACTGGANAACTATTCCACTCAATGATCGACCAGGACAGGAATGAGGTAACCTTCAACAACTTAACCTAGGACTGGAGAAACGAAATTCTTAATTTTTTGCAGAATGGCACCGTACCTAAAGACAGGAAAGCAGCTCAAGCACTTTGCCGCAAAGCTGCACGGTACTGCCTTTTTCGCAACTCGCTTTATCGCAAGATGTTCGGAGGACCCTAGCTAAATACCGTGGACCTAACCAAATGGAATTTGTTATGAAAGAAGTCCACGAAGGACACTGTGGAAATCACTCAGGGGCGAGGTCCTTAGTGAAAAGCCTAATCAGAGCAGGATACTATTGGCCTAAGATGGAAGAAGAAGCTGAGAACTTCGTATCCAAATGCGACAGGTGCCAAAGGTTTGCCAATAACATGCATCGACCAGCGGAATTATTGCATCCAATAATATCCCCATGGCCTTTCATGAAATGGGGGATGGGCATAGTGGTACCTCTTCCCACAACTAAAGGACAGGTACGATTTTTGCTCATGCTAACCGACTATTTTACAAAATGGGTAGAGGTAGAAGCTTTCAAACAAGTGCGAGAAAAGAAAGTTAAAAGCTTCTTATGGCGAAACATAATATGCCGCTTTGGAATACCAAAGGAGATCGTGTGCGATATTCGCCAACAATTCATAGGCTCGCAAATCACAGAATTCTTCGAAAGCTGGCAAATCAAACGGATCACTTCAACGCCATACTACCCTGTGGCTAATGGTCAAGCTGAGTCAACGAATAAGGTCATCATCAACAACCTAAAAAAGCGGCTGGATAAAGCCAAAGGAAACTGGCCTGATGAGTTACCAGCGGTACTATGGGCATACAGAACAACTTAAAAAACAGACACGGGAGAAACCCCGTTCGCACTTGTCTATGGCTCAGAAGCGTTAATACCTGTGGAGATTGGCGAACCAAGCATAAGGTTCTCAACTGTCATGGAGGAAGAAAACAACGACGAATTGAGGACCAATCTGGACCTTCTCGAACCAGGGAGAGAAGCAGCACTGATACAGATGGCAGCTCAAAAACAAATCATAGAGCGTTATTACAACCGTAAAGCTCATCTCAGGTACTTCAAGATTGGTGACTTCTTTCTTAAAAAGTCTTTCAATCAACGAAAGAAGCAGGCACAGGAAAGCTAAATCCAAATTTGGAAGGACCCTATAAAATCCGAGGCATAGATGGGAAGGGCCCCTATGAGTTGGAAGCTATGGACGACAGATTTCTACCAACAAGTTGGAACGCCATCCACCTAAAGAAGTATTACTTCTAAGGAAAAGAAATACCCTCGGTCAGGTATCACACGTTCGATTTTATTTTGAACATTTAAAAATTTTACTAACTTTTTTAGATGATAGGCATAAAGCTAACCCATCACCAGATGATGATATTAGACCTGCAAAGACGCGAGGAAATAACACAATTCCCGGTCTAGGGTTACACTTTCTGATGGACGTTTTAAAGGGTTAAGCAGTCATCATCTAAAAAACTATATACCTTCGAGTCCGGAATGTTTTTCCTTTTCAGGAAAAGGACCACAAGGAAGGAATAATCAAGTGCTCGAGATTTCATTCTTCAAAGCTCAAACACTTGGGGGACTATACAGTATGGAAGGCTAAGACGAAGCAAAGAAGACTATCAATAAGTCAAAAGCTCGAGCCTGAAGACCCATCTACCCAACAAGACAAGTGATACGAGCAGAATCGAAAGAGATCAAAAAGAGTCATCCAAATACAAAGCCTAATGCAAAAATGCAAAAAAACTTCGAACATGTTCAGGTTGAAAGGCAAAATATTAGTCACGAGGAAGAAGTACATCTTTATACTTATTCAAAACTGTTGTAACAAAAACAGTTAGGGGTAAAAGATCATCATCAGTGTACTCATTCAAAAACTATTATGATTAAAAAACGTTATGAAAACTTTGTACTCATATAAAAACTGTTATCAAATAAAACAGTTACGAATAAGAAAACATTTTTCTCGTACTTATTAGAAAACTGTTTCCAACAAAAATAGTTGCGGGTAGAAACCCCAAACTTTATAAAAACTGTTACTAGTGAAAAACAGTTCTTCCCTTGTATCAATATCGAAAAACTATTACCTATGAAAAACAGTTACGAAATACAAGTGTATATCAAATCTGTTAAACAAAAACAGTTGCAACATGAGTTTTAGACAATAATCAAACATACGTAAAATGTCGTGGAAGTTCAAAAAAAAAAAACTTTCCTTGGAAACATCCTTAAACATGTGTAAAATTCCTATTACTCTATTGCATTATCATGAAGTTGAGACGTCTTCTTCATGACAATCATAAAGGGACCTCTTTCATAAATGAAGCCTACTACAAAAAGGCTCACAAACACCGTACCTACTATGAAAAGGTACGAGTGATTACAGCATCATCATGCAAAAATTCAGGGGAAAAGCAAAAACCTCGAAAAATAAAGCATGCAAAAGAGTTAAAGAGTGAAACAGAAACTCAATGAAAGTCATACTAGCATTAATATATTAAAACGGCTAAGTAAAAACTAAGTATTAACTTATACTTAGCCGTATAGAATTTTTATACATTTAGGTGCCCCTAAGTTGTCATTTGGGTACTTTAAAGAGATCCAGATTTACCCCCGATGGGACTGGGGGTAACCACCAATTGAGACAAAGATAAAAAAAAAAGGGTAAACCAACTAAACTTCTTCAGGACGGGGGTTGACTTCACTGGAAGAATGAGTGGGGGCAACTAGGGATGAAGAGGCACGAGCAGCTGGAGTCTCACCATCAGGTGAAGAGAGGTTATGACCTTGTTGAGCCTTCTCCATGGCTTCCTTAGTTTTAGCTATTTCAGCACTAAGGTCGAAACCCTCTTGAATCATTTCCGTCAATGTGTCAAGGCGAGAATTCATATATGCCCAGCTCACATCAACAATAGCCACCTCTTCAAGATCTTTATAATCCTCTGCCCATACTTGAAACTCAGCTCTCAATCCGTCCTTCTCCGCTTCAGCAGCTTCATTGTCGGCCCATAATGGTACAATTGACTCCTCCAGAGTTTGAACTTTATCTAAAGCCTTATGAAGGTCCTCTTGAGTATGAGTGAGTGATTGCACGAGCTCGACTGAGTATTCCTCCTTCTGCCCCAACAATATTTTCAAGTATCTAATCTCCTCTGAGGCACGGGACAGCTGCTCAGCAAATGAGGACTCCAAAACACTCTTGTTTTTATCAGCCTGACTGGAAGAAGCCTTCTCTACTGCCAGTTCTGCCGCCATGAGCCTCATCTGCCGCTTCAAGGTACTCATTTCCTCTTCTAAGGCATCCATGTCAATCCTTAGGCTATCATACTATGCTTTCCAATTATCAGTATCGGCCTGCAACTCTTTTGTCTCCTGATCCGTATTTGAGATCCTCTTCATAAGCCCCATGCCTATAAGATTAATCTACAAGAAATAAACCAATCAGATATGATAAATTTCATATACGAAAATGAAAGAGGATAATCTGCATCATACCTTCAAAGAGGTATGCACAACTTCATTGGCCCATGTAAGAGCGCTATGGCTGGCTAGCTTGGATTTCTCAGTGGGACCTATCAAAGGCTTGAGCCACACTTCGGGCTCACCCATTTTCTTGAAAAGATTCCCCTCAGCTGGAACCTCTATTACCACCTACCGCATCTCTCTGCTGGAAGACCCTACTTCCCTAGCGGAAGGCATATAAGCAGGCAGAGATGAAGCAGTAACAGGCACAGAGGGTTGAGGAGCTGGAGAAGCCACCAGCAAAGCAGCAGGCACGGAGGGTTGAAGAGTTGAGGAAGCCACAGGCAAAGTAACAGCAGAAGCTGTAATAGCCAAAGGAGCAGATGAGACAGCTTCTCTTAAAGAAGCAGGAAAGACAGCAGCCAAAGGGACATCGTCAGGAGCAATGTCAAAACCTTCATGGAACAGGTAATCTACAGACTTATGAATGTGGGAATGTGAAACATCTTCAAAGGTAGAGGGCTCAACCACAGACACGAAAGGCAAGGTCATGGGTGTAAACTCATCATCCGAAACCACCCCCCTTCTCCGTGGCCTGTGTACTAAAGCACCCTTTTCTTCTTCTTCTTCTTCTTCTTCTACGGAATGAGACTCACCAATCTTCCTTTTCGAGGAAGACGAACCAACAATAATCTCTTGGGCCTGAGCCAAAGACATCTTCGGGATAGATGANAGAGAACCCTATCAAAAGGGAAAAAGTTAAGCGACAAAGAAAGAAGAGACTCGAGTAAGGAAAGAAGCAAGAACAAAACCTTCACTTACCGTGGGTCTTTACATGCCAACCATACCTCCCAGCGAGGTACTTCCAAGATCTCTCTTCTAAAGGAGCAAAAGACAACAATTTTTCTCCCAATCACGGATTCCAGAGACATTCTTAACAGTATCCATGATTGCTCAGAGAAGAAACAATAGATACGGTGTTAGTAAAACATCTCAAGTCATAACGAGGAAAAGTAAATAGATGTGAGCTAAAGCATACTCACGTGCACGATTCCACTTCTCAGGGAAGGGAAGATTTTCTTCACCCACTAAACCAACAGCGGGTACAACAACATACCGGAGGTACCAACCTCTATCTTTATCATCCCCAGGGGTTACCAACACTCTTTTGCTCCTAGGAGTCAGAGTAAAAACCCCTTCACGAAACAAGGTAGGAGAGTAGAGATGAATAAGATGGTTGAAATAAAAAGGAACCGAGGCTAAAGAAGCTAAACTCCTAAGACATGCGATAACTCGCCACACAAGCGGACCAACTTGTCCTAAGCAGATATTGAAGAAACGGAAGAATTCAATTATGACTGGGTCAATGGGAGGTATAAACCTTAGAGTAAAAGGGTACGTATAAGCAAAAGAATATCCCGTCTTGTAAGACATTATTCTTTGATTACTATTCGGAATGTAGACAGGGAAATCAGGCCTCCAAAAACACTCCCTACGAACAAGGGAAATCTGACCCTCAGTTATAAGGGTTGGATACCTTTCGACACTCTCAAGGGAAGAAGATTGGTCTACAAGAACTTGATTATCTCTAGAAAAGACAAACTAAGCAGGAACAATTTCATCAACTCCAGGTTCACGAAGGCGTTCACCTCTACCTCTAGACAAATATCGAGAAGACCTAAACCTCGGAGAAACTAAAGACCTAGCAGAAGGAGGGGGAACTATCTGAGAAGAAGAGGAGCCTCTCGAAGCAGTGGATCCTAGACTCCTAAGTCTACCACCCCTCTGACTCCTAGTCGGAGCAGAAGATGGCGTTAAATTTTCAATATCTATTACTCCCTGAGGTTGATTTGAAGAAGACATGTTTACAAAGGCAAGAAGAAAGTTCTTTACAAAAGACAAAGTTAGAGAGTGTTTTGTGGAAGCAAAGAAAAGAATAAAGGTATTTATACTTGAGGACAACCGTCAAACATGGAAAAAAAGAAAAATAATGATGAAAAGTCATAATTGAAGATGTCACTTCGGGACTGACACAGCCGCAAAAGCCCTAAAAGGTGACGAGTAAATGCAGAACCAATCCAAGAAGGACACGTGGTATGAGCATTAAATGGAAGTGACAAACGACACCTATGGTTCAGAGAAGGATACAATGTTTCGAGGTAAAGCGGCGGCAAAATATTCCCGTCATAAATGAGTATCCACTTACCAAATATTAATCGATAAATATATGGTAAGTGGGGGGACTATCTGTATTGGTAAAAAAGAGTTTCACACGTAAGCCTGTTTTTGACAACTCAGCCAGTTATGTGGACACAGGAGAACGGGACAACTGGATGTGATTCTTTGAAGAGCTATGGTACAAAGAGGCACGATTCAATAAACCCTCGAGCTCATCAGCCACGGGAAACTCAGCCTGATCAAGACAGGGAAGAGACACGGTCAAAATGAATCTGGACAAACTACGGGCATATTCAAGAACTCACAATTAATTAATCGTACGTTATGTAACCGTACCCCAATTACCGTTATCCTTTGTAACGCCCCATTAATGTCATAATAGTCATTAATGGCCAATCATAGCAAGATTTGTGTGTTATATCAAGGAATCTCCTATATAAGGGAGGGGAATACAGCTTGTAAATACATCTGATTCTCGAATACAATCTACTTAGCTTTTCTATATTTCTACAATATTGTCTATTACTCATTTTTCTCTATTTCTTTGATTATCAGTAAGCCGTGTTCATCCTAGAAATAGCTTTATTCAAAAGATCTAATTCTTTGGTTAAAAAATATCACCACGGGAGCCTTTACATTTAGTTTTGAAAATCATTTTTCTCGAAATAGCATCCCGCATTTTAGTCCACCTTATCACACCGCATGACTTCTAGTAGTTCCCCTACTAGCCACGCATATCAAGCCCACCTTATCTCACAACATGAGTTTCAACACCCAAACCTTATACCACCGCATGCATATCAATATCATAACGTATCACAAATCACATCTTAAGTGCCCCATATCACAATTGGCCAGAGAAACCAAACAATAACAAAATTTCACAATAAGGAGTCCACTGCTCAACCACAATGTACATAAAGTCTCAACAATAATAATCGGAAGAATAACTCAATAGAATGATACTTCACAACTTAACACCTTGTCTCGATAGGAATCACGACCTTTGCAACTCAATACCAATTTCAACAACAAGATATTCCAAGAAATACAATTTCAAGTAAGAATTCAACAGTTAAATAGTGAATACAGAATGAGGAAATAAGAATTTTAACTAAAAAAGTAGAGAAATTAGCAAGTAAAAGATATGACAAGTAGACATGTGAAATTAGACTAAATACGATGGCTATAACATGTTAAAGTAACTGGCATGAAAGGAATCTACATAGCTAAAATCCGGAAATTTAAACATTTAGCCTGTGTACACACTCGTCACCTTGCGTACGCGGATTTTATACATCATAATTATCACAAAAATACCATATCCTAAAGGATAATTCCCCCACACAAGGTTAGACAAGCCACTTACCTCTAATCATGCTAAATCAATTAACTAAAAGTCCTTTCCCTCGATTTTTAAACTCCGAACGGATCGAATCTAGCCAAAACAATTTCATACTATAAATATAACTATAGGTAACTAATTCAAACAATGATATTACGATCTTTACAAAGAATTGAAAATCGACCAAAAAAGTCAACCGGGGCCTGCGTCTCGGAACCTGACCAAAATTATAAATCCGAACACCCATTCGATATCGAGTCCAACCATAGAAGAATTATTCAAATTCGACCTCGTTTTGCTTCTCAAAACTCAAAAATTTAGCCTAAAGAGTTTCTACCATTTTTTCCTAATTTCCAACTCCAAAGCACTAATTAAGTGAACAATTATCTATAGATTCATGTAAATTAATCAAAAACGAGTAATAATTCCTTACCCCAAAGTTTTCCCTGAAAAACCCTTGAGAAATCACCTCCCATCGAACTCTCTAAGTCCATAAATGGATTATGAAAATTAACCCTCGATCAAACCCCTTACTGCCCAGCGACCCTTGCTTCTGCGGGCCTGGGGGCGCTACTGCGATGTCGCACCTGCGGAAACCATTGCAGGTGTGGATTTTACTTAAGCTCAGGGAATTCCACTTCTATGGACAAAACTTCGCACCTGTGAGTCTACTGCTGCTGCGGATTCTCCGCTTCTGCGATAACCGACCAAGCCTCCCCCTCTCCCGCATTTGCAACCACTCTTCTGCACCTGCGGACGCGCAGATGCAGTCACCACCTCGCAGCTGCAATCCCAGCTAGGCTAATTCATTTTTTCTATTGCAATTAGATTATCGCTTTTGCGAGTCCTCACATGCGGCCAAGTCCTCCGCAGGTGCGATGACACCAGAAGCTGGAAATGTTGAGCAGTACTACAAGTCAAAATTTCGATCCGAATTCAATCTGAATCACACCCGGGGCTCTCGGGACCCCGTCCGAATATACCAACTAGTTCCAAAACATAGAATAGACCTACTCGAGACCAAAAATCACATCAAACAACACAAATTCTACGAATCGCAATCTAAATTCAAGCCTATGAACTATGAACTTTTCCAAATTCAGAATCGATGCCGATTCATACTAAATCAACTCCGATTGACTTTAAATTTTGCTCACAAGTAATAAATGTCATTACAGACCTATTCCAACTTCCAGAATCAGAATCCGACCCCGATGTCAATAAAGTCAACTCCTTATTAAGCTTTCCAAAATATTCCATTTTCCCAACTTTCGCCAATCCACGCCGAAATGACCTATGGACCTCCAAATCGACATCTGGACACACTCCTATGACAAAAATAACCATACAGAGATATAGGAACCTTCAAAACTCCATTCGGGAGTTGTCTTCACACAAGTCAAACTACGATTAACTCCTATGACTTAAATCTCCATCTTAGGAACTATGTGGCCCATTTTACTTCGTAACTCAACCGAAACCAAAACCATACACCCTCGTCAAGTCACATAATTATGATACCACATAGAGGAAGCATAAATTCGGGGATCGAGGCTAAAATACTCAAAATGACCAGCCGAGTCGTTACACTATCCTAAAATAGAATCTGGCCCCTAAATCGAATGCACATGATGCAAATAAAGAGAACCTACTAGGGATATCGAGCATAAGGTTTGTTCTTCTAGGTTTATATCCTAGTGGAGAAGATATCTTAACTGGCTTACTCGAGCAGGCAACTCGAGCCAAGGAGGGTCAGCGTATCGATAGCATTGCTTTCTGGCTCAGCCGATGGTTCTCCCCGCCTAAAACAAGTATGACTAAAATCCTTCACCGGGTGGAAAGCACCCCGGATATCTTAAAGAAAGCGGGCTATGTCAAGAAAATGCCCAATTTTAATTTTAAGAAGACTTAGAGGGTATGCGTGAGAAGACAGTTTATATGTACAGTTAAACAATATCAAAGCGGTAAAAAGTGGACAGGTAGCACACTAGGCCCAAATAAATCACATTATATACAAATTTAATAAATCCAAATAAAGTCAATGTACAAGATCGAATTCTGGTTGTCCCCAGCGGGATCGCCACAACTGTCACACCCCTTTTTAACCCATAAGATATATATGTTATGGATAGTTGTGGGTTAAAGAGTTTTTTCAATTAAAGTGACAACTTGAAATAGGGATTATTTTATTTACAGAGTTTTCACTTGGAATTAATTTTTTGTTGTTCCAAGTCACCTCTTATTTGAATCCCTAGTCAAAGTAAGGGTTGACTCTATTATTAATGGCCCACGAAAACAAAGTTCGGGTAAGAAATTCTATTGACTGGGGAGAAGGTGTAAGCATTCCCCGAGTCCTGTGGTTCTAGCACGGTCGCTTCATTGACTAAAAATGGCTTGAATTAATATTGGACATGTTGATACATAATTTTTCCCAAAATATTTTTTAAAATTGCATATGTACCTTCAAAATCATGCATTAACAACGATTGGTATTTTTTCCATAATTTTCCTATATTTTGTCTAATTTATCTAGAATTTTACTTCCAATAAATAATTATAAAATCGCATCACAAATAATTTCAAAAGCATTTCTTTATTTAATTTATTGTTTATGGCCCAATTTAAACCAAATTATTTCATAATTAGCCAAAATGCCATCTTTTGGTCATAATTGCAATAATTTTGCAATTATAGCCCAAGTATATAATTTTATATTATTTTTGACCGAAAATTAGTCATTTGTATTTTTAAATATTAAATAATTATTTTAAGTTATTTTCTATGCATGAAATTAATTTTTTGTAATTATTAGCTATTTTACAAATTATTTTAATTAATTCGAATTGGGTATTTAACAAATAACCACTTTCATTTTAATTCTAGCCTGAATTAAACCAGCTCCAAACCCAATTAAATTAGCCCAAATACCCCAGGCACAATCCACTATCCTACCCGACCCAATTCCTATTTAATTTGGTCCGTTGATCATTTCTGATCAACGGACCATATTCATTCTTACCTTAATTAACCCTAAAGACCTACCCCCTTCTGCTCATTCTCTCTTCCTCTCCGCTGTTACATCCTCTCATCTTTCTCAAAACACTCCCTGCTAAACCTACTCACCGGCCGTTGGCTTGCCGGTAACTATGGTGGTTTCACCACCATCCCCAGCCCCATGACTCCCTCACATGCTGGATTATTGCTACCCTATGGTCCTCAAGAGAACTAGAGACGGTTCAACTCACCCCATGGCCTTTTCATGCAGTTATCAGGGCACCCTTGGCCTGTCCGAGTAAGATCCTTCCATCTCCAGCTAAAACCTATGGTTTCTAAGCCGATTCTCTCGTCTCTAGGTTATCTATCTCTGAAACCCTATTTTTAACTCTTGACTTCTTATACCTGTAATAGATCTGAGTATATCCTGAGTTATATTTCTGTTTCCTTAATGATTTCTCCGATTTTTGCTAAAATGCCTCTTCGTCTTCAAACTAGGGTTTCTTGACCCCTTTCCAAAAATGATTCTTCTTCTGATTTAAGTGTTATTCTATGATTTTCAATATGTTTAAGCGTCTATTTAAGTTTTTCCCTTTTTTGTCTGACTTATTATGTCAAAACCCTAAGTTTCTTGGTCTTAATCATGGGTTCTGAGTTTGTTCTTGCTTATTTGTTCATTTGCATGTCTGTTGTTTATGAATTCGTTCAGAGTTTCTGTGATTTTACCTTATTAGGGTTTCTGATTGTTGCTTCTTCCTCCTATATCATGTCTATTCTGTTAAGTCATGCTATGTTCTATGTGAATCCCTATTTTTGTGTGATTTGCATCCTATTTGGCTTATTAGGGTTTCTGATTTTGCTTATTCCTACCTATTATGTGTTTATCTTGCTTATTCTCAGAAGTTTGTGTTCATTAGTACTATGTTCCAGTTTGGATCCCTCATTCAATGTGATTTTTACTTTACCGTGCCTATTAGGGTTCTGATTCTTGCCTTGTCCTGCCTATTATGTGTTTATTCTGTGCAATTTGTGTTGATTCCCCTTAATCAATACTACTCATGTTTGAATCTCTAATTCGCTACGATTGATACCCTCCATATTTTCTTGCCTTATTTTATGGGCGATTATGCTGTCAATCAATTTTTTTTAGTACTTTCCTTAATTAGATTTTTCTGAACCTAGCCTCTATTACATGTCTTATACTTCTATATGCTGAGATTGTTTCCTTATGTGTTATATTCCAGTCACATATGGTACCCTTCCTTATTTATTACATGTCTATTACCGTTTGAAGTTAACTCCTTAATTGAAGGGAGTACTTACATTGATTTTATGCTGATTGATTATGATTCCCCAATCACTGCATGACTTTGATTTTTACCTTATTATCTACCTAGTTTCAAACTATATATACATTGCTCTTTCATTCACTCAAGACACGAGCACATTGCTTCAAAAAGCTCTCTCTCTCTCACACTCAAAACCTTTTGCTCTCTTTCTGTGTTACTTACTATTATTCTGAGTTAGCCGGCTGCAAGCCAAGGCTAATTATTGTGCTCTCCTATCCCTTCACTTTTGTGTTTACTGTCTTCTTTACTAGTATGTTCTGATTTCAACTCAAGTTCCCAACGAATATGCTTCTTTTACTGCTTAAGTTTATCATGTTTCTAATATGTTTCTATTTGTGGATTTGTTGTTCAACCTGCAACTAATATGTCTACTTTACTTCTTTATCATCATGCTTCTGAATATGTCCAACCCCCTTAGGATCAACCTGCTTATGAACCTCTTTTGTAGTATACCTCAATGTGACTCTGCCTTACTTATGTTTTCCCTGATTTCTATCATGAACCTTTTTGTGCAAAGCAATTAGCTATCCTAGGTTGTCTGATGCTGTGTTGGTTCTGAGATTCATGATATGCTGATTCCCGAAACCCCTATAAGAATTTTTATGCTTCTGTAACTATGTGTGCACTACATGTGCTCTATATGTCCCCAATCCCCATCACCCCTGTGTGTAGATTTGTTCTTCCTGTTTTGGTTCTGTGTTCTTTAAGTATTGCTGAGTTTGGTTTTGGCTCTATGTTTAATCTGCTGTTGTTTAATTATATAACTCTCTCTTTTCAAAAGTTGTTTTATTGAATGAATCCCTCTTTTATTTGATAAAATTTTTTAAAGCAAGTCTCTTTTAACACTGTTTTCTTACTAAAACCTTTTCAAAACTATAGCAAGACTTTCACTCTACTATTAGGTCCTTAAGTTCTGCCCCTCTAATGTGTGACTGCTTAGGGATCCCTATGAGATCCCTTTGAACTCTGATGCATTAGAGTTGGCTCTTCCACACTGCACTTACTCAATTATGATTGTGAAATCTGGGTGTGAGCACTGTCCGAGATCCCTTGAGGTCCTTAGGAAACTCTGACACACCCGGATATGAGAAAGGCTATGAAACATTTGGGGCATTTAAGGTTTTGAGAATCTGGGCCTATTGTTAGGCTCCCTATAGTGTAACTTCTTATTTTTCTATTTATGTAATTCATTCACATTGGTTTGTAATAATTGTTGTAAACGAATATTGGGGATTGATAGTGAAAAGGGGAGGGTAGCCATGTCTGTTGTCGTTATCAATGGGGTAGAAACCATGCCTTAGGCTTACATTTCTATGTGCGCATTAGAATCCATGTTTAGAACGAATACATTCTAAGCATGTCATGCATTAGATATCATGTTCTTAGGTTTACTGTTTCAGTATCTCATTTGACATTATTTTCATCACTTACAAATCCTGCTTCTAGGCTAAATAAAAACATTAACATGAAAATTGTTGCTACTGCATATTCCGAAATCATGCTGTAACTTTCTATGCATCTAGAAAGCATGTTTTTTTTAGGAATTTTGCATATAAATCATTCTGAATCTTATAATGTTCATAGTAGATACCATGTTTTAGGATCTCACTAAGTCACACCTAGATAAACTACTGATGCATGAAAAAAGGACATAACACAGTCTCACATATGATTATCATATGTTAGTAAAACTGGTAATAACCCCTGTGTCTTTGCAAATATTAGAACAACATGCTTTAGGTAAAATAACTTCTAAACTGTTTTAATAATTCTAGTAACTATTGTGCATCCCCCCACGCCTAGGCAAGCCTTAGGTAATCAACCTTTATAAAACTGGAAAAACTGTTGCTTTTGTGCTTACTGCCTAATGGTTAACAGGATTAAAATCAGTAGGAAAATTGATTAGGGCCCCTGCTTCTGGGTTTATAAAATAAAACTGCATATCTTCTGTGTTTTGATATTAACTTAGACATCATGTTTAGGATCCTGCTTAATGATACTGCCTTTGTTTGTGTTTGAGACGTGCTGTTTACATGCAATATTTGTGGAGGTAAACCTGAGCCTCTTAATTGCTTCTTTCCTATTTTATCTGCTAAAGTCCTATTTGTTCTTGCATGTCGCCTTAGTATTTTAGCCTTTTAACCTTAGGGGTCTATCTATAACCGCCTATAGGTACAGGTCCTAAATTCTTCCATGGCCATTAAGAAGGGACGAGTAACAACACGCATAGAGATCGTTAAACAACACTCGCTTTAATAACCACTAAGGGGTGGGAAATAGGGTAGATATGGATATGATGACCGATGCGCTAATGCAACGTGTAGCCCCTCTTCTGAGGAGTGATTACCGGGCATTGTACTAATGTGATCCTATAGGATAAAACAACCTAGGACCCCTATCCCTTACATATGTGTGTTTAGATCATAACTCTTTCAAACCTTATGTGTGTGATTAGACCCTAAAATCTTTTAAAACATTAGCACATATGTGTGCTTGGACTGCGAACCTTCTCAAAAACATTTATTTGTTTACCTATGTGCTTTTATTGCTTATGTTCTACCTATTTTAAAATTCACAAAGCTTGTTTGGCCGGGAACCACAGTTTTGGACTTTGAGGGGTGCCTAACACCTTCCCCTTGAAGTAATTTCAAGCCCTTACCCAATCTATGATTATTCAAATCTGTGTTATAATGACCCNGGGGGGGGGGGGGGCGACAGCATGGCGACTCTACTGGGTTTTATCTAGGCTTTTACCCTTTCCAACTGCTTTGTGAACTTGTCTTTACTTTGTTAATACTTGCGACATTTCCCCTTCCCCTTTATGTTCAATTAATTATTTATATATTTCAAGTACTTGTCCTTTTCAAAATCAAAACTGACATGTTTCTTTTGTTTTCCTTTGTAACTGCTTTTCAATCATAACTGTTGTATTTACCGCTTTCATAACGTGAAAATACATGACAACATGCTTTTATTGATCATTTATTGTTGCATAATAATGATCAACATCATATTCAACTCGTGCCTATACAAATCCTATAGCAACTTTTGATGTGTGGTTACACTCTTCCATTTTATATCACCCCTAAATTCGGAAAGGCTTATTTGCGGTAAAACTAGTCGATCAGTGGTGCAGTCGACGGTTTCGTGCCTTTCCCCCTCAAGTTGTCCACTTAAGGGTACTAGTATAAAACCCCATAGAAACCTTACTCTGTTATATTGTACATGCATCATGGTCAAACCTAGCTGGGTTAATTTATCGTCCGCACAATAACCCTTTAAGACAGCCTTATCCAAAAGTCCACCGGGTTTTTTCATAATCCCAACGGACGTAATCACATTTTGTGCATTTATTTGGAGAACTAAATGCAATGCTAATCANGGGGGGGGGGGGGGGGGGGGGGGGGAGGTAAGGATCTAACCTTATCTATTTTGCAAAAAATGAGGCACGAAGTCCTCAGGTTCGGCATGGTCCAAAGAATACCACCACTGTTGTTGGATTGGTGGGAAGACCTTTCGCCAAGTGACAAAGACCATGTGAAGAGGGTCCTCGGAAACAATATGTTGATCGAAGCAGCCACTATGTTCTGGGACAGAGAAAGGTCTGTGTTACATTTTGGCAACATAGAAATGACCTCCCTCTTGGAGGAGATAGGGGGCTTCACGGGATTACCTTGGGATAGTCCAGATTTGTTGGTGCCGGAAAACCGTGCCGCTAGGGGGTTCCTGAAAATGATGGGTTTGAAAAATAACGATGATTTAGAGTGCCTGACAGAGTCCTATATACCTTTTGAATATCTCTATGAACGATACGGCCATAGAAAATCCTATCGTATCTTCCACAATGAGTTCTCTATTACTTCCTTGGGTCATATTCACCGCAGGGTTTTTGTGTTCGTTGTTTTCTTCCTGGGAATGATAGTATTTCCAAGTAAAGGAGATAGGATTCACACTAGACTGGCTATGGTATCCAGAACCTTAATGGAGGGGATCGAAGGGCAAACATATACCATTATCCCTATGATCATAGCAGACATATACTGAGCCTTAGACCGCTGCCAGAAGGGGTTCAAACACTTTGAGGGTTGTAATCTGCTACTTCAGGTTTGGTTATTGGAGCATCTCCAAAGGAGTCAATATCGTCAAGAATTTCCACGAAGGGTGTGGAATGATCATATAGACTTCCATCACCCTAAGAGAATGACCTACATCTCAGACAGGTTTGCTCAACCGGAAAATGCTACAGAATGGGCGCAGTTTTTTGACAATTTGACCGAGGACCAAGTTCAATGGATGTTCGAATGGTTCCCTACCAATGAATTCATCATCAAATTGAGGGACGCTCCACACCTGGTGTTGATCAGTTTAAGGAGCATATACCCTTATGTTACCATCAGGGTTATGAGACAGGAAGGTAGGAAGCAAGTTATACCGCGAGTCTCTAAAATAAGCAATACAGGGCATATTTTCAGGACGACGACATCCCGTACAAATGCGAAGCTCAGCATATGTGGAATCTAAGGGTTATTGTAGAAAAGGACACCATCGAGCCCGAAAGATACCACGCAGGGCATGTATGCCTTTACCTATCATGGTTGGAAGATAGCATAGCAGGGATAGTTGAGCCGGGAATCGGCAGAAACAGGGTCATATACGAAGCGACTGAGGCTCAAGTGAAATACAGTAAACTGCACAAAAGGGTTCGTGAGTCCGAGGCCGAGCATCGGAAGTAACACAAGACTGACATGGAACTGATCAATGAGTGGAAGGAAAGGGCTATCAAATTTAATGAAAGACTGGAATATTTGGAGCAGGGTCTGATGGAGCTAGAGGTGAAGACGAGGAAAAGGGTCGTCGACTACCAGAATACTGAGGGAAACGAAGGAGGGAATCTAGCAAGGGTATACCTGTTGTTGGGAATGCACAACCTAGGGAATTTGATCGACAGAGCCAAGAAGATCGAGTCTGGGGAAGGTCCTTCTGGGACCAAGTAGTCTAGGTTTCCTTTTTCATTGCTTGTTTTCAAATGTAATAAGGCCAAGTGCCATTAGCAACCTTATTTCCTGCTTATTATTTTAGTGTCTTTTTGGATTCATCTATTTTACATTAATGAAATGAGGCATTTTGGCATCTAGGTTCTCCAAATCAACTTGTCTCTAGGCCTACCTCGGGTACAACGAGGCTCCCAAGTTAGGACACGATTTTATTCCTGCACTATCTGTTTAAATACTGCAATATTTTCTCATGATCCTCACTGACTTGGCTACCTTTTATTTTTGTTTTTGTTTCTTTCTTTTGATTATTTCCCCTCCCCAAAGGTTGGTTCGTGCATTCTGGCATCATCGTCATACTATACAAGATCCAGGGGCCCTCCGCCTTCTCCTCCTCCTAGTCCACGTAAGGGAAAAAACAAAGGCAAAGGCAAAATGGAAGATTTGGGCAACATCAGACAAGAAAACACAACGCCTGTGGAATGAACAGAAGCCACTGAAAATCAAGGCACTCAAGTTCAGAATGAGTCTATGACACAACTCGAGCAAAGGTTGTTGAAACTCCAAGGGGAGCTTGAGCATGTCCGGAACTTGGCAAATTTATCCTTCTCACTCAGTGTCCCATATGTCACTAAAAATCCCATACCTCCTCACAACACCCCAAACAAACAAAATCCTCCCACAACTTATCATTATACAACTCCACCGAAAAATCAAATTATCCCACCACAACACCAGCACGACACTTTCCACACTCCAAGAAAAACCCTGTTAATTATCCCTGAACCAAAAAACTCCACAAGTGACCACCTTTATGCTCAAACACCAGGTCATCAGAACAACCCCATATACGCGGAGACTCTACCTCACTCCACCTAACACATTTCTTACACACCTGAATCTAGTGAGAAGGATATGCTCATTAAGAATTTGGTCGAGGACCTCAAAAATCTAACTAGTTGAGTTCAGGGCGTTGAAAGAAGCAAGGGAGTCGAAGGGTTGAACTACGAAGATCTCTGCATACAGCTCGATGTTGAACTAACGTAGGTTTACAAACCTTCTAATTCGAAATGTTCGATAGTACAGGTGATCCTAGGGTCCATCTGAGGACCTATTGTGATAAATTGGTTGGAGCAGGAAGAGACGAGAAGATTCGCATGAAATTGTTCATGAGGAGCCTCATGGGAGATGCTTTATCTTGGTACATCAGCCAAAACCCTAAGAAGTGGTCCGACTGGGTAAGTATGGCATCAGACTTCATGGACCGATTTAGGTTCAATACGGAGAATGCACCAGGCGTGTTCTACATCCAGAACCTTAAAAATAAGACCACCAAAATTTTTTGCGAGTATGCCGCTCGCTGGAGATCTGAAGCAGCCAAGGTAAGGCCTGCCCTAGAGGAAGAACAAATGAACAAATTCTTCGTCCGGGAAAAAGACCCGCGGTATTATGAGAGGCTAATGGTGATTGAAAACCACAAATTCTCTAACATCATCAAGCTGAGTGAGAGAAGAAGAAGGTATCAAGAGTGGAATGGTCACTAACTTTGAGTCACTACAGGACACCAATAAAGCCTTGCAATCTAGTGGTATATCCAATAAGAAAGATGCAGGAACGGTAATAGTTGCACAAGGACCCAAATCCTCGTTGGTATACCGGACTTCCCCACTCACCTATCAAGCACCCTCGCCCACCTATCAGTCAGCACCTCCACCAACATGTCAGTCATCTCCACCGTCTACATATCAGCCTACTTCCCCCAGATATTCCCAACCAGCTCCTGTTTATCATACCTACAACTCTCAGCCATATCACTTCCAATCACCCTCTGCTCGCCACAATTTCTCGAGACCTCGACCCAACTTGGATTGCAGACCTCCTAAACAATACACTACCATTGCTGAACCCATCGACCAGCTGTATGAAAAATTAAAAGTGCTTGTTATATCACTCATATCCCTGCTATAACCCCTGAAAATCCATCCCAATGGGTCAATCCAAAAAAGACCTGTGCATACCATTCCGGCATGAAGGGGTATACAATTGATGAATGTCTCTCATTAGAAGATAATATATAGTCTATGATTGATAACAAGGTCATCCAGGCAACAGAAGTTGCTCCCAATGTTCACAACAATCCGCTTCTAGACTATACGGGTGTCAACATCATAGACATAGAAGAAGATTGGGACCCAGGGTGGTCGATCGGGTTAATTATAGAAGGTGATGACCCAAGAAGCCAGCAGTCACTCTTAATCCCATCATAGTACAGATTCATCCATCCGGATACGTCGAGGTAACTGCATCACTCCCATTCAAGTTTGAAACGGCACCACCTGCAAACACACATTTGCTGTTCGAGGTTGAAGTTATGCCGCCTACTAAGGCACCCATTCCATTCGAAGTGAAAGTAGTTTCACCAATCACAGTGACAGTGTCAACCACGCCACCTTCAACAACAAGGTTGTACCTCGAAATTACACGGCTGAAGCAAGAAGGAAAGGTAAAGTCAAGATAGAAAAAGCTAGTGTTGCACATGGGATGACAAGGACCGGCAGGGTCTATACACCTAAACACTTGGTAGAATCTAGCAAGAATGCTTCCAACAGGCCGCCCATCACTAAAACAGGCCCAGATGATCTTTGGAGAAAAGTGCAGGCCAGGGAATACTTAGTCATCGATCAGCTGAACAAAACTCCAGCCCAGATATCTATTATGTCGTTGCTGCAAAATTCTGAGACACACAAGAATGCTTTGATGAAAGTGCTGAACGAAGCATATGTGCCAAATAACAGAACTAGTGGAGAAATGGCCAATATGGTAGGTCAAGTATTGGAGAGTCACAAGATAGGACGAGCTGCCGCCTGAAGGGCTAAGTCATAACAAAACACTGCACATCATTGTACAATGTGAGGACTACTTCATCACCAGGATTCTGATCGACGGGGGATCCAGCCTCAACATATGTCCGTTGACAACACTCAAGAAATTGGGCAAGGTGTTGTACGAGATCAAAGAAGGATCTATGAATGTAAAGGCTTTCGACGGTTCTCAGAGGTCTACTATTGGTGAAATCAGTCTTTTCTTGTAGGTGGGACCTACTTGCTTCGAGGTTGAATTTTAGGTGATAGACATATCGAAATCCTACAACCTGTTGTTGGGACGTCCGTGGATACATGCCGATGGGGTTGTGGTAGTAAAATTTGAATGGAACCACCAAGAGGTGATCATCCATGGAGATGGAAGCAATCCTATCTATAGTCGACATACCATCCCGGTGATTGAAGGTAGAGGAAGGATGGGTGGAGAAACCTACCACCACATTGAACGGATCAATGCAGTATACAAAGACAAATGGTGGGACAGTAAGATCAAGAGCTTACTGAACTGGAGTGGATACGAGCCTGGCAGAGGACTCGATAAGAATTTTCAGGGGATTTCCAAACCAATACAGTTGAAGCACTATGGCACCACTTTTGGGATGGGATACAAATACACATGGCAAGAGTACGAGAATTGGTCGCCACCATGGTGCAGCCCTTACTATCCATTGGAAAAGCCGATACTGCATCTGGAGCAGACCTTCCAGCAGGCCGACGTAATATGGGGGTCAGAGGAAGAAGAAGCATTGGCGGCCTTGAAAAATCTATTCCTGGAAGATGGTGACATGAACTGTTGTGTTATTGTTGAGGAGGAGGAGGAGGAAGGCCCTACCGTCCAAGCTGTGAGTAATGTATCATTCCTCAAGAATTGGACTATCAGATCATCCAGGGCCCGACGAGTCCCGGGGTAGCAAGACTGAACAAGCATTGTTTATTTCATTTTTGCTAATGATTTCCTTTTCGCCTTTTCCATTTTCGCATTTTCCAATAAAATATCCAATGTTCCAAAACATTCGAAAATCACTTTTATGTTTCAACGAATCTGTATTTATTTATTATCGTTTCTCTCATTATTTTATCTATACAACATTATTATTTCCTGTCTTGATGAACCAATGACTGTGACATGTAATGAGACAATGCAACAAAAGGACAGTGATTCAGAAGAAGAGGATGTCATACCCGATGAAATTATCAGAGAATTTGAGGATTTTGAAAACAAGCCTAAGTCCAATCTAGACGAAACCGAGATAATCAACCTGGGAGATTCAAAAACTGTCAAAGAAACTCGCATCAGCATTCATTTATTGCCATCAGAGAAAGAGGAATACACTCAGTTCTTGAAAGAGTATGAAGACATATTTGCATGGTCGTACGATGACATGACAGGTCTAAGTACATCCATTGTGGCCCACAAGCTGCCGACCAATCCAATGTGCCCGCCTGTAAATCAAAAGCTCAGAAAGTTCAAGCTTGATATGAGTCTGAAAATCAAAGAGGAAGTTACCAAGAAAATCAACGCCAAGGTTCTCATGGTAGTTGAATATCCAACATGGTTAGCCAACATCGTGCCAGTGCCCAAGAAAGACGGAAAAGATAGGGTTTGTGTCGACTACCTGGATCTCAACCGGGCCAATCCAAAAGATGATTTTCCCCTTCCAAACATACACATCCTGATTGACAATTGCGCTAAGCATGAGCTTTAGTCGTTCGTGGATTGCTTTGCTGGTTACCATCAGATTTGGATGGACGAGGAAGACGCTGAGAAAACGGCTTTCATTACGTCGTAGGGTGTATACTGTTATAAGATGATGCCATTCGTCTTAAAGAATGATGGGGCCACCTATATGAGAGGTATGGCCACTATCTTCCATGACATGATACACAAAGAAATCGAGGTGTATGTGGATGACATCATCATCAAGTCCAGAAGAGCCACCGACCATACAACAGATTTGAGAAAGTTCTTCGACAGGCTGCGAAAGTACGACTTGAAATTAAACCCCGCGAAGTGTGCGTTCGGGGTTCCTACTGGGAATTTGCTTGGGTTCATCGTCATTCGCCGAGGGATAGAATTGGATCCATCAAAGGTCAAAGCCATCCAAGAGTTACCACCGCCAAGAACAAGAAAGATATGATGAGTTTCTTGGGATGTCTTAACTACATCAGCCGATTCATAGCCCAGTCCACGGTTATATGTGAACCAATCTTCAAGATGCTGAAGAAAGATGCTGACACCAAATGGATAGAGGATTGTCAGAAAGCTTTCGAAAGAATCAAGGAATACTTGTCAACGCCACCAGTTTTGGTCCCGGCAGAGCCAGGTAGACCCTTGCTACTCTACCTTGCGGTATTAGATGAAGCTTTCGGCTGCATTCTGGGGCAGCATGACAAGACAGGAAGAAAGGAACAGGCTATTTATTACCTTAGTAGGAAGTTCACTCCATATGAGGCACGATATTATCTACTGGAACGTACCTGCTGTGCTCTGACCTGGGTAGCCCAGAAGCTGAGGCATTACTTCTATGCCTACACAATATATTCCATATCAAGGATGGATCCCTTGAAGTATATCTTTCAGAAGCCCATGCCCACGGGCAAGCTGGCCAAATGGAAAATCCTGCTGAGTGAGTTCGAAATTGTCTATGTGACTCAGAAAGCAGTCAAGAGGCAAGCATTGGCAGATCATCCTACCGAGAATCTTGTAGGAGGAGAATAGGAACCCCTGAAAAATTATTTTCTCGATGAGGAAGTGTCATTCATAGGAGAAGACATTGCAGGATCCTATGACGGTTGGAGAATGTTCTTCGATGGAGTAGCCAATTTCAAAAGAGTCGGCATTGGAGCTGTCCTGGTATCAGAAATAGGTCAACATTACCCGGTATCTGCCAAACTCAGATTTTCCCGCACCAACAATATGGCAGAATATGAAGCCTGCATCTTAGGGCTCAATATGGCCCTTGACATGAATATCCAGGAGTTGTTATTAATTGGTGACTCAGATCTTCTAATACACCAATTACAAGGAGAATGGGCTACCAATAATTCCAAGATACTGTCGTATTTGCACCATGTGCAGGAATTGAGAAAGAGGTTCACGAAGACAGAATTTTGGCACGTCCCCAGAATTCAGAACGAGTTTGTCGATGCATTGGCCACTCTATTATCCATGATACAACACCCAGATAAGAACTTCATTGATCCTATTCCAGTAAAAATCCATAGCCAACCAGCATACTTTGCCCACGTTGAAGAAGAAGCAGACAGAAGACCATGGTTCCACGACATCAGGGAATACTTGTCAAATGGAGAGTACCTGGAGCTTCCAAATCACACTCAGAAACACACGCTCCAGAGATTGTCCAACAATTTCTTTCTCAGTGGAGGAAACCTATACAGGAGAACTCTCGACTTGGGATTATTAAGATGTACCGATGCAAAGGAAGCTTCCAGACTACTTGAAGAGATACATGCTGGGACCTGCGGCCCACATATGAATGGTTTTGTCTTGGCAAAGAAAATACTCTGAGCCAGTTACTTCTGGATGACCAAGGAAACAGACTGCATCCAGTATGCCCGAAAATGCTACTAATGTTAGGTACATGCAAGTATGATAAAGTTACCCCCAAACGAGCTCAATGTAACAAGCTTGCCTTGGCCGTTCGCTGCCTGGGGAATGGACGTCATTGGACCGATAGAGCCTACCACCTAAAATGGACACAGATTCATCTTAATAGCTATTGATTATTTCACCAAGTGGGTCAAAGCAGAATCCTACAAAGCAGTGACTAAGAAAGTTGTGGTAGACTTTGTCCGTGACAATATCATTTGTCGGTTCGGGGTTCCAGAGTCAATCATCACTAACAACGGCTCCAATCTCAACAGTGATCTGATGAAAGCCATGTGCGAGACTTTCAAAATCAAGCACAGGAATTCCATAGCCTATAGACCACAGATGAATGGAGCTGTGGAAGCCGCCAACAAGAACATCAAAAAGATATTGAGAAAGATGATAGAAAAGCACAAACAGTGGCATGAAAAGTTATCATTCGCCTTACTGGGATACCGCACCACAGTCCGCATATCAATTGGGGCAACTCCTTATTTATTGGTTTATGGAAGCTGTTATTCCTGCCGAAGTGGAGATCCCTTCCTTAAGAATCATACAAGAAGCTGAGCTCTGCAAAATAGAATGGATAAAAGGCCGGTACGAGCAGTTGGCCCTCATAGATGGGAAAAGCATGAATGCAATATGTCACAGATAGCTTTATCAGAGCAGAATGACCAGAGCTTTCAACAAAAGAGTCAAACCAAGACAGTTCACACCAGGGCAGCTGGTGTTAAAAAAGATCTTTCCACATCAAGATGAAGCAAAATGGATATTCTCTCCCAACTGGCAAGGTCCATACATGGTTCACCGAGTATTGACAGGAGGAGCTCT
>ML336525.1:298-21856 GCA_005239505.1 Nicotiana paniculata | reverse complement strand
GGAGTCTATTTCATGTGTAGGTGAATTGGAGATGGAAGCCGAGTTAAATAGATGCATAAACATCGAAAATACGCTCAAGAGTCGAAAAGGAGTGAACCGGGCTATAGCTGGGCGTTTGGGCTGTAAAGCCTGGCCTAGCCAGGCGTTAACGCCACGCCTGGCCAGGCGTTTGGCCTGTAACGCCTGGTCCCTGGTCCGGTCAAATCCGAGTTTTGAAGATTTTAAGTGTTTCCCGGTTTGAATAGAAGTCTCCTACACGTTTAGGGTTTGTCCTAAACATATAAATAGACCCAAAAACACAACTTGAAGGAGGGGATGCCATTAGAGACAAGAGACGCTTGTGGAAGAATACTCAGAGAATCAAAACATTGATTTTTACAGCTTTTATTCATTACTTTGTAGTTTAATTATGCAAGTTATTTTAGAGTTGATTATCCTATCCAGGGTTTTGGTGGAACCCGTTGGGGGATGAACTTATTGTGATATTAATATAGCTTTGATTGGTTGATTAAACTCTATTTGTTCAACTACGTTCTTGTTGTAGTTGATTGAAGGGCCCNNTTGATTATTCTCTATTTGTTCAACTACGTTCTTGTTGTAGTTGATTGAAGGGCCCTCAATTAGCTGTTCCTACTTATTATGTATCTAGTTGAGAGAGAGTGCATATTTAGGTAGTTGTTTGAAAAACACCACTCCCAGAGTATAGACGAAAGTCATAACCGAGGGTTTAGAGGTTGGATTAGAGATAACGATACTTCGGGTGCAATCTAAGTGAACTGTAATGCAATCTAGCTAGCGTAACTTGAGAGAGTGCGTCTAGTAAATTATCATAATTACTTGAGAGAGATTTATGATAGATAGAGTGTTCATGATTGATAGAGACAACTAATCAAACTATAAGAAGTATCCAAGATGGAAGTTCACCGACGGGGGAAACCATAACCTTAGACCTTTATTATAATTGTTTAAACCATATTGTTAGTTAATTGTTAGTTTATTAATTTTGTCAGTAGAAATAGTAAAACATTGCCAATTGATATTCAAAAGTCTTGAGAAAATTGATTAAGTAAAAGTTTCGTATTCTGACGGCTTGATTGATACGTAAATTCCCTCTGGGCGTAATACCCCAGATTATATTTGCAGCGCTCGTTTAGTCTTTCTATAAGACATAGTTGAGCGTGATCACCACACTCGTTAATTCATACCCGACACTAGGCCCCATTTCATAATTCAATTCCTTTGCACATATTTCACATCCATATCAATTTCACAACAAGTCGTTCAGTTCAAAACACCAAGTACATATGAGAGAAAACACGAATCATGGGCATATAGAGACTGTCACATAATTTGGAAATTTAACATATTGTCCATAATATGAATACTTCACCAAGTAACAACATAGCATCATGGAAGCATTTGAATGCATATGACACATAAGGTCTTACAGTACAAATACGTTTGAAATGTTATTTCCTTCATCAATCAAGATTAACGCTTACACAATTTATAGGGGAGAACCATAGAGGTTCGATTCCTAAGAAGAGGGGTTTTTAGCCATACATACCTCAAAGAGATTTTGGGCAAATTCCACTTTTAGAAGTTATCTTAAACAGTTGAGTCGAGCCTCGTTTCATAATTTATTTCATATATATTTTCTCATTTTATAGGCCTCGCTAGGCACAAGTATATATGTTATCCACACTCTATTTTCCCAGTTTATTTAATTCATTTTCAAGTATCTTTATAGTTTATCATCGACTAAACACACTCAATCAAGGCATTTAGTACACATACTGGCAAATAGGAGTATTAAGCACATCGAATTTTCCTCACCTAATTGTTATACTAGTTTTCATTATGAATACCACTCGAGACTATGCCATTTTAATAAGAAATCCTTACTTTAAACATCTATTGCTCAATATAAGGCTCGTTCGAAAGGATCACGTTTATGAGTTTATAGGGGATAACCCGGAACGAAGAGATTTGGGATTTGGGGCCGGTCATACTTAAACTTACGGAAACAATATGGAATTCAATTCCGAGAGATAAGTTTAGCCCACATACCTGGTTGAGCTTTCCTTAAGTTACTACAATGCGCCAACACCTCTAGCAATAATAATCTATAAGAAGAAAGCGAAAATCGATTAAAAACTAGAAATATTACCCATGGTGTAACTCTCTTAGGAATTTAATCAACCAACTAACATGTGAAATAGACTACAAGGTTCTACAATGTAATTCCTTCTTACCTCAACCAATTTCAACAAGGACAACCCAAAATAGTTCATTAATCCTACATACTGTAGCTTAGTGTCACATGTATGGCTTATTTCTAACCCCAAAAAATATTTTTGAACTCATAATATCTTATTTGAAATCTTAGAAGTAGGACTTAACCGGAAGGAGGGCAATCTAGTGGCTATCTTCCTTGATTTTGGAAGACTTGAGCAAGATTTGGTGATTGGAAGGCTAGGTTTCCTCTTTCTCTATCTAAAATGCTCTCACCTCTCTCTAGATTTAGTAGAAAATAGCCCCAAATGAATCCCCAAAGCTTATTTATCAAAATAGGGTCAGATATGAAAATTTCCAAAAATGACCCCCGACGTCAATTATGTGGTGCAATTATGCTATAGCATAATCGTTTTGTGGGCAGTAGACTTGTAGCATAATCATTATGCGACATCATAATCAATTATGTGACAGCATAATTAATTTGCGACAGTATAGTAGTTTTCCCGACTCTGCTTCACTATGCGACGCTTATGCAGTCCGCGAAATCGTTTTACGGTCGCGAAATTGATCGCAAATCTAGCCTTTGGTAATTTGATCATAACTTTTTTTAGGAATGTCTAAATGATAAACGATTTGAAGCATTAGAAGCTAGACTCGAAGAGCTTTCATTTTATAGGTTGTTCATCACATAAAACCTTTTATATATGTGTACATATATATATATATATATATGTATATATAGATATGCTCGTTTAAAGTGTGGACTTGTGCGAACTCATTTGGAATTTTAGCCTATTATGTAATTTTCCAACTTGACTTAGACTTAGGCCTTTGCTTGGACCCCACATTACTTATTATATAACATATACACTTATTACCATATCCAATACATTTACATCATATTTATAGCACATAAAGTATTATAATTAGCCTATCTGCACCCCGAAATCCTAAATTACTTAGCAAAATTTTATGGGGCCTTACATTCTCCCCCGCTTAGGATCATTCATCCTCGAATGAGAGGTAGAGTCCGGCCCCAAACACCTTACATAACATATCTCTTTTCTAACCTACCTCAAGTCCCTAAATTTTGACTAGCTCCCAAATTTTTCAAAATTTCAGCAGCATCTCCTTTGTAACTAGGCCGATCCATCTGCCAGAGAACCACCAAAACCATCCTAACAACACATCCACAACTGGACAAAGAACCACAATGTATATATCCATAACACTAATCTCAACATTACAAGCACTACATTATCATAATGATACCTGAACATGGACTGCACATTTTTAAATCATAACACCTATGTCACGAACCGAATTTCCCACCGTCGGGACCGTGATGGAACCTATCATTGAACCCGCTAGGCAAGCCAAAGTTAGCGGTTATTCTATATTGTTTCTTTATTTTTAGCAATTAGTCAGTGACATACAAGATCAGCGGAAATAAAACTGCGGAAGAAATAGAATCTAACAACTTAATTAAATACTATTACAAAATCCATAATAACAACTCCAAGAATTTGGTGTCACAATTTCACGGACCGTCTATGAATACTACAAATAGAGGTCTGAGCAAACAAAATACTATTGTCTCAAGAATGCGTAAGACAGGAAAGAAATAGGATAGAAGGTGACGCCAAGGCTTGCGGACGCCTGCAGGACTACCTCGGGGTCTCCACTGAAATGAAGGAAGCAACCTCGATCTATGTTTCGAAGGGTCCAATACCGGGATCTGCACAATAAGTGCAGAGTGCAACATAAGTACAACCGACCCCATGAACTGAGTAAGTGTCGAGCCTAACCTCGACGAAGTAGTGACGAGGATATGACATGACAATCAAATAAACCTGTTCAGTTTAATCATATAAGGAAACAATAATAACAACAAGAGAGGGTAAGGAGGTTCTATGATCGTCACTCAGTATGAGACCGAATTCATTACCTTGGCTTATCATGCTATTATGATACTTCCCACCGACCGAGAGAGGGTGAGGAGATTTATTGAGGGACTGGCTCAGCCGAAGCACGAAGTGATATTTCCTTTCAGGATGCAGCCAATGTGGCCAGACGAGTTGAGATGGTTCTATCACAGGGGAGTGGTCAAGGTTCTGACAAGAGGCCTCGTTATTTTGGCCGGTTCAGTGGTGCTTAATCTGGAGGCAGGGATTCTTTTGGTAAGGGCCATCCTCCTAGGCCGTTTCATTCAGCACTTCAGGTTTCTCGCAGTGCTCCAGGTGGTCGGGTTTCCCACATGCAATATTCTTATCAGTTGTCTTACAGTGCACCACCAGCTCCTATCAGTGCACCGCCGCTCTAGAGTTTTTAGGGTGGTTACTCAAATTGTCAGGGTCAGTTTCAGGGCCAGCAGTCTCAGCAACCGAGATCTTATTATACATGTGGTGGCCAGGGCCACATTGCTAGATATCTCCCTTGAGCCTCGAGCAGTTCTCAGCACCACGGTTCTCGTTCCATGGTTCCAGCACCAGGTGTTCCACCGCCCGCTCAACCAGTTAGAGGTGGGGGTCGAGGTGTTAGAGGTGGAGGTCAGGCCATTAGAGGTGGAGACCAGACTACTAGAGGTAGAGGTCAGCCAACAGGAGGTCATCCCAGGGATGTAGTTCAGATTGGTGGGGCTCAACCCCGATGCTATGCAATTCTAGCTAGACCTGAGGCTGAGGCCTCCGATGCAGTTATCACAGGTATGATTTCAGTTTGCAGCAGGGATGCTTCAGTTCTATTTGATCCAGGGTCCACATATTCCTATGTGTCATCTTACTTTTCCCCTTATTTGGTTATGCCTCGTGATTCTCTGAGTGCCCCTGTATATGTGTCTACACCGGTGGGTAATCCTATTATGGTAGATCGTGTCTACCGTTTATGTGTAGTAGTTATTGGGGGTCTGGAGACCATCGTAGATATTCTACTCCTTGATATGGTAGATTTTGATGTCATTTTGGTGATGGATTGGTTGTCACCGTTTCATGCCATATTGTACTATCACGCCAAGACCGTGACCTTAGCATTGCCGGGGTTTCCTCGACTGGAGTGGAGAGGGACTCCTGGTCATTCTTCCAGCTGGGTTATAGGCTCGACGCATGGTCGAGAAGGGGTGTTTTGCCTATTTGGCATATGTTCGTGATTCTAGTGCCGAGGTTCTTCCTAGAGACTCTGTGACCGTTGTCCGTGAGTTTCCAGAGATATTCCTGCAGACCTGCCGGGTATGCCACCCGACAAGGATATTGACTTTTGCATTGATTTGGTACCGGGCACTCAGCCCATTTCTATTCCGCCATATCGTATGGCCCCGCCAGAGTTGAAGGAGTTGAAAGAACAGTTGCAGGATTTTCTTGATAAAGGCTTTATTAGGCCTAGTGTTTCACCTTGGGGTACGTCGGTGTTGTTCCTTAAGAAGAAGGATGGATCGATGAGGATGTGCATAGATTATCGGCGGTTGAACAAGGTTACCTTCAAGAATAAGTATCCATTGCCGAAGATTGATGACTTGTTTGACCAGCTTCAGAGTGCCAAGGTATTTTTGAAGATTGATTTGAGATCTGGCTACCATCAGTTGAGGATTAGGGCATCTGATGTCCCTAAGACAGCTTTTCGCACTCGGTACGGGCATTACGAGTTCTTAGTGATGTCATTCGGGTTGACAAATGCCCCAGCAACTTTCATGGACTTGATGAACCGAATGTTCAGGCCTTATTTGGATTCCTTCAAGATTGTCTTCATTCATGATATTCTGATTTATCCCGCAGCCGGGAGGAGCATGAGCAGCACCTTCGAGTCATTCTCCAGACTCTGAAGGATAGTCAATTATATGCCAAGTTTTTGAAATGTGAGTTTCGGTTGAGTTCAGTTGCATTTCTGGGTCATGTTGTGTCAGCAGAGGATATTCAGGTGGATCCTAATAAGATTTTAGCGGTCAAGGATTTTCCTAGACCCACATCAGCCACATAGATCCGGAGTTTCTTGGGTTTGGCGGGCTACTACCGTCAGTTCATGGAGGGGTTCTTGTCCATTGTAGCCCCGATGATCAGTTTGACTCAGAAGGGTGCCTAGTTTAGGAGGTCAGATGAGTGTGAGGTGAGCTTTCAGAAGCCCATGACAGCCTTGACCACGACGCCGGTGTTGGTTTTGCCCACAAGGTTCAGGGCCATATACTGTGTATTGTGATGCTTCTCGGGTTGGACTTGGTGTAGTGTTGATGCAGGATGGCAAGGTTATTGCATATGCTTCGCGTCAGTTGAAGATCCACGAGAAGAATTATCCAGTTCATGATTTGGAGCTAGCAGCCATTGTTCACGCACTGAAGATTTAGAGGCATTATCTATATGGCGTGTCATGTGAGGTGTTCACAGATCACAAGAGTTTGCAATATTTGTTCAAGCAGAAAGAGTTGAATTTGAGGCAAATGAAATGGTTGGAGTTGTTAAAAGACTATGATATCACCATCTTATATCATCCGGGGAAGGCCAATGTGGTGGCCGATGCTTTGAGTAGGAAGTCAGCCAGTAGGGGCAGCCTTGCTTATATTCCGGTCGGGGAGAGACCGCTTGCTTTGGATGTTCAGGCTTTAGCCAATCGGTTCATAAGATTGGATGTTTCTGAGCCTGACCATGTTCTAGCTTATACAATTGCTCGTTCTTCATTATTTGATCGTATTCGGGATCAGCAGTATGATGATCCTCATTTGTGTGTCCTTAAGGACACGGTGCGGCACGGTGGTGCCAAGCAGGTTACAGTTGGTGATGATGGAGTTTTACGGATGCAGGGTCGTATTTGTGTGCCCAATGTGGATGGACTACGTGAGTTGATTTTAGAGGAGGCCCATAGTTCCCAATATTCCATTTATCCGGTTGCCGAAAAGATGTATCAAGATTTGCGGCAGCATTGTTGGTGGAGGATGATGAAGAAGGACATTGTGGCATATGTAGCTTGGTGTTTGAATTGTCAGCAGGTTAAGTACGAGCATCAGAGGCCTGGTGGATTGCTTCAGCAGGTTGAGATTCCTGAGTGGAAGTGAGTGCGTATCACCATGGACTTCGTTGTTGGGCTCACACGGACTCAGAGGAAGTTCGATGTGGTATTGGTTATTGTGGATAGGTTGACCAAGTCAGCATACTTCATCCCTGTGGCAGTTTCATATTCCTTGGAAATATTGGCAGAGATCTACATTAGGGAGATTGTTTGTCTTCATGGTGTGCCCGTGTCTATTATTTCCGACCGAGGTACACAGTTTACCTTGCATTTCTGGAGGGCAGTCCAGCGTGAGTTGGGATGCGAGTTGAGTTGAGCACATCATTTCATACGTAGATGGACGGACAGTCCGAGCGTACTATTCAGATTTTGGAGGATATGCTTCGAGCCTGTGTTATTGACTTTGGAGGTTTGTGGGATCAGTTCTTGCCATTAGCTGAGTTTGCCTACAACAAAAACTATCAGTCGAGCATTCATATGGCTCCCTATGAGGCATTATATGGTAGGCGGTGTCGGTCGCCGGTTGGATGGTTTGAGCCGGGAGAGGCTCAGTTGTTGGGTACAGACTTAGTGCAGGATGCTTTGGATAAGGTTAGGATCATTCAGACAGACTTCGTACAGCTGAGTCCAGGCAGAAGAGTTATGCTGACCGCCGAGTTTGCGATGTGGCATTCATGGTCGGAGAGGGGGTGTTGCTTCGGGTGTCGCCCATGAAGGGCCTGATGAGATTTGGTAAGAAGGGCAAGCTAAGACCTAGGTACATCGGTCCTTTTGAGATCCTTGATAGAGTGGGAGAGGTGGCTTACAGACTTGCGTTCCTACCGAATTTATCAGCTCTGCACCCAGTGTTTCACGTGTCTATGCTTCAGAAGTATCACATCTATCCATCCTATGTGTTAGACTTCAGCAGTGTCCAGTTAGACAAGGATTTGACCTATGAGGAGGAGCCGATAGCCATATTAGACCGGAAGATTCGGTTGAGATCGAAGAGTTATACTTCGGTTCGTGTTCAGTGGAGAGGTCAGCCTGCCGAGGCAGCTACCTGGGAGTCCGAGTCTGATATGCGGAGCCGATATCTCCATCTTTTCCCCGATTCAGGTACTTTTCTATGTCCGTTCGAGGACGAACGTTTGTTTTAGAGGTGGAGAATGTGATGACCCAAAAAAGTCATCTCTCGTTTTATAAGTCAAAACTGTGTTCTGAAGCCTTGAAAACCTCTTTTTTTTTTCTCAGCTCGTTTCCGGCGTATATCCGGAAAGATGTTATAGGAAAAATTGAGGAAAATGCTAAGTTGTTTTTAAAATAGTAATATATGTGAAGTATATTATTAGTATTTAAGTGAGTTGAGTTCTAGAATTAATTATATGTGTAGTTAGTTAAATGGAAGATAGTTGGGTAGACTAGAAATTTATTAGTACTATTGACTAAAGTAGTACGTGGTCATAAGCCATGGGATGTGGACAAGTGGTAGTAAGTGTCATATATCTATACATGCAAAGATATGTGGTGTCTCCATGTAATGAAAGGTTGGACAAGGTATGACACATGTAAAGAGGAACTTTAATGGGCTTCCACATGGCATTAATTTGGCCAAGGGTGGATTTAAGTGTCATAGCACTTAAAGTACATGGCTAACATGTGTAAAGCTACTTAAAGTGCATGGATAACATGTGTAAAGTTACTTAAAGTTCATGGTTAACATGTGTAAAGTTAGTGATGAGTCATTGGGTAAGCTTAAGACTCCCAAATGTGGCAGCAATTCAAGCTCAATATGGTGACTCTTAAGTGCATGAAATAGGTGGAAAAAGCTAGTAAACTTAGTGGCTTAGTCATCCCAATAGGGGGAGCCACAAACTATGATTTTAAAAAGACCTTCATCTTATATTTTGCTAGCAAACAGATGAAAGCTTCAAAGAGTGATTATAAAATCATATAGTTCCATTCTCTTTCCCATCTCTTAGAAACATTACCATACAAATCACAAGAGAGCAGAGAAACATTGCAATCTAAATCACAAGAGAGCCTCAAGCAAGCACATAAGAAACGTTATCCAAATCACTTTCTAAGCTAACGAACATAGCAACGTTGTTGCAAAGCTCTTGAGGAAATGTTTCGGCCATGATTTTCTTTGCATACACAACGTGATTTCGTTGAGATTTTCATATGAATTGTTCCATATTTTGTCGCAATTAACGTGTGTTAGAAGATTGTCAAGAGAATCGACTCAAATACAAGTGAATCGGAGGCAAATTCTAAAGGGAAAGCGGTAATTGAGGCTTGAGTTTGGCCGTGGAATTCGAGGTAAGTGTTTGGCTTAACCTTAGCTTGAGGGAATATGTGTTGTGTCTTATTTGCTACGTATTAGTGTTATGTTCAACGTATAGGTGTGATGACGAGTATCTATACGTTGGTGTCAAACATGCCTGTTAGTCGAATATTGTGATTTATGTGATTTTTCATTAAGCACTACTTAGGTTAAATTTGATAATTATCCATGATGATAGCATTTAATTGGTATTTCCTATTGTTGAGTATTGGTTCAAGTTGAGAATTTCTACATGAAGTTAAACAACTAAGTGAGATTGGTTATAGTTGTTTTCCTTGCCGGGATGATATTGATTCTACTGTTGTTTTCCCTTGCCGGGACGTTACGATTTTTATTATTGTATATGTTATTGATTTCCTTGATGGATTGTTGTTATTGATTTGTTTGGGTGAGGAAGAGTGTTAAAGAATGAAGGGTGATTCCATGTATGATATTGTGAGAGAGTGTAAAAGCACGAAGGGTGATGCCGTGCCATATTATGAAATTAAAAGCACGAAGGGTGATGCCGTACCGTTTCTATTGATTTATTGTGAGGATGAGAGTAAAAGCACGAAGGGTGATGCCGTGTATTCTATTTATTATTTGGTGAGGATGATAGTAAAAGAACGAAGGGTGATGCCGTGCACTTGTTTTTGTGCTGTTACTTCTGTTGTTTAAATTGATATCTAATTTGTTTCTTTACTTCGTTATTTCCATTACTTGATATTTCCTCCCCTCAGCATGTTCCCCTTTTATTTGTATTTAGCTGCTTATTTCTTGTTGTTATTATTGTCTTCGTATATGATTAAACTGCCCAGGTTTATTTGATTGTCGTGTCCTAGCCTCGTGACTACTTCTCCGAGGTTAGGCTCGACACTTACTCAGTACATGGGGTCGATTGTACTGATGTTGCACTCTGTACTTTTTGTGCAGATCCCGGTACTGGACCTTCAAACCATAGATCGAGGTTGTTTCCTTCAGTTCAGTGGAGAACCCGAGGTAGTCCTGCAGGCGTTCGCAGGCCTTGGCGTCACCTTCTATCCTATTTCTTTCCTGTCTTACGTATTTCTGAGACAGTAGTATTTTGTTTGCTCATACCTCTATTTGTAGTTTCATAGACAGTCCGTGAAATTGTGACACCAAATTCTGGGAGTTTTTATTATGGATTTTGTAATAGTATTTAATTAAGTTGTTAGATTCTATTTATTCCGCACTTTTATTTCCACTAATCTTGTATGTCAATGACTAATTGCTAAAAATAAAGAAACAATATAGAATAACCGGTAACGTTGGCTTGCCTAGCGGGTTCAATGTTAGGCTCCATCACGGTCCCGACGCTGGGAAATTCGGGTCGTGACAACCTATAAGGTACCTTTCAAATCAAAACCAATTGTTATACAATCAAGCGAAAATGTTTTCTTTCCTCGACACTTTCGGCCTTCAAGGTGGCCTCCTCGACTTACAAGCTTTGCCATAACACATTCACCGAAACAATTCCAACTCCCTGACTTATCTAACAAGGATGACAACTAGATACCTCGCATAAGCTAACTTTCCATTAACTTCACTTTCAATATTTCCACCGGAATGATACACAAAGGATCTCCAACTACCTTCTTAGACATAGACATATGAAAACACAAAATACATGGGGAACAACTATGGGGAAACATCATACTCATAGTGCGGCCTATGCACTTATGTAACCTTCATTATCAATTCACATAACTTCTTCAGGGGAAAATATTTAGAATAACCTGTTCACCCTCCTAAATTCTAAATCTCTACGCGACCCACACTAAACCTTTGATGACCTTCAACGATTACTCTAAGATGTACTATCATAAACTGTCCATAAACACGGTGATGCTTCTCATTTGATATGTTTGGACCTTTAATACCTAATAGATTTAATTCAATGAGGAGCAACGGAGTTCAAGATTGGGCCGGAATTACTTGGGAATCCCTTAAGGTGCTGAACAGAGTATTTCAGGGGGTAATATGCTAATAAACACGAGGATTACTACTAACGGTGTTGGCATGGTTAATCTTTGTGACGACATCAATTATTAGACAAATGAGGCATAGAGGTAACTAGCATGCCTGGATGAGGTAGAAACCATGTACGTGATCTTGAGATATAAAAGGGGTGGGCCTTTCTAGGCATGAGATACATGGAAGGCATGATCGGGAAGATGAAGACGCTAGCACCAGTTATTCTTCAGAGGCGACGAGTTATGCAGGAGATAGTAACGATTGCTCCATTCAATATACCTTGATACCATTACCTTGCCCAAAAATAGTAAGCTTTACGGAGAAGTAGTCAAGTATGTTACACCGGTTGTCTCCTTGAGTGTAAGGAAAATTGGTTTAGCTCAAAATGGTAAGATTCTTGCAACATGGATGTGATAGAGACTTCAAAAGAATCACATGAAGTTGAATTACACTCCTAACATTAACTGACACAAGGAATGTATGCCACAGGCGCATGAGGGTGGAAAGGAAGTCAAACACATAGGAGATTATCATAATCCAAACAGCTTAACCCTTCCCGATGATTGACCCGATATGAGGTAAGTAAAGCTACGACAACTTGTCTTCCAAATCAATATGCTCATGATATGTGCAAAAATTTGAAAGCATCTAATCGCAACTTTTCACGAGTGAAACCACATAGCTAGGACATCTTAATATTAGGATGAAATCATGTATTGGTTAGAGGGGTTCTAATGAGTAACATGATGTTCCGGCGAGAAAGACAAATAAAACCCCTATTCACCTAAGGAGGTGGAATGCCAAGGGTAGTCAAAACTCCCCGCACATGATAATGACGTAATCAATGATTCTAGAAGCCGTGTGTGCAAAGGAAACAGAACCCAATGAGACAGTATAAGATGATCATCGAAGGTTTGCAGATATTCATAATGAGTTCTCCATAGACCTTGACTCGAAATGTACCCAGATGCTAATGAAAGACAAGAAAACATAAGAAGTAGGCGTTGTTTTATGAAAAACCCCCAAAGGTGCATTTAGTCTTGATAGATAGCCTATTTAGGGTCGTTATGAGAAAGGAAGTGTTATAGTGACTCATAGTAGGACACGTTCTCTCATAGTTATCGAACAAGTTTTAGGAAACTAGCACCATGAATTCACTAACTAAGGAACACAATTAACACATGTTGTGGAGGTGTAAAGAAAAGATAAACATTTGTTACGAGTTGGACATGCTTCTGCTATATTAACTCCCAACTGAAATACAAGACCAAGTCACGGGCAATCACAATACTAGGAACAAAGTGAGCTACTTACTACGGGATGTCCCAAGCAGACACAGAAGTTATACTAAAATGGTGACATAAGATCTTCCTATGACGGGGATGTGAGGATCTCAACTTTCATAGAGACTTTATGCATACAGTGACCATTTCCATTGACATGTACTCATATGATAGGTGTTAAGGTATGCTCTTATGTTACTAGACAATGAGAAGGTTTCATGATGATATTCGCAATAGAGTAGAGTGACTATTCAAACCATATAAGCATATACACCAGTGAGAAGAAGAGTGACTCGAGAAGGATCGCAACTCTGGAATGCTTTACATGGAACTTGACACCACATATGTAAAATTTACGACGGTGCATGCATAGGCACAAGTGAGCAGATGTTGTCCATTTAAATAAGAAAAAGATTTTGTAAGAAATTCATCGAGTATAGTCCCTTGTTGAGAATTTAGGAAAGCAAGTGAGAAGTATTAATCCTAGAGTTATAACTCAATTCAAGGACATAATTGTAGAACTTAATTCCACAAGAGGATGTAAATAAGAGAATTCGTGATAGAATGGATTCACGAATAATACGTCTCATTCAAGGAGTAGGTACATGAATGTTTTGTGACTCGACATCTTATTAAGACCATGTTTATGAGAACTCTTCAATATGGATGTACATATACAACAAGTAAAATTTTTGTGTTGTTTATAATGATGTACTAAGGAGTGACTTACTTGGTGACTTTAGGTTGATATGGAAATAGCCTAATCGATGCCTCTCGACTCCACATTCCTAATGTACATTGGTACCATACTGATATACTACATGATCTGGTGGTGCAGTGACATTAATAGGGACAAGGGCACTCCCCTTAGAAACAGGTTCTACCAATCCCTCCATGGCTCGGTACATTCTCCTAACAAACTCTTGTGCAATCTCCCTCAGATTCAATGGTGGGGCCATTCCCTCCTTACTGTTTCAAAGTCATGAATTACTCATCTTGAGATTAAGACATAGCGAGAAAATTAGCTCCCTATCTTGAGTTCTACCGCACGATCTGGAGTATCAAAGAAGGGTGAAATTCCTAAATGTCCAAGTAGCCTACTAATTATAGATGTGGTCGACAACACACTGATAAGAAGGACTCTACTAGACACGACTCCGAGACATCCTAGGACACTTTAAAACCTTAGGCTCTGATACCAAGTTTGTCATGCCTCGAAACCGAGGGGCGCGACCGGCGCTCAACCGAGTAACCCCGTCTGATCAAGCCTGATAGGTTTTATTCTACCCAAACTAATTCGTGAATAAAGAGGAGGCGAACTCCACTAATCTTATTTTGTAAATACATCATTAACAACTTTCATTTTTGTTTCCGTTAGAAGTTTCAACTGTAATAACCAAATTATTACAATTATTAGATATGAAGAAAACATATTTTCCAAATACCAACATTTTCTAATCTAATTCAAATACCCGAAACCACCCACAACCTGTCTACGGAGCCTCTAAATACAACTGAAGAGAAATATGAAAATGCCGGCAACAAGGCCCCAGCTATACCTCAAATGGAAAGTACACGATAACCCAATGACACAGGACCCCAAAATGAAGTGGGGATCTCCAAGTTAGCTGGAAGGAACATACTGCTATCGCTGATCATTGCCGCCTACTGTGGAACCACCTTCATCCATTAAAGATGTAGCGCCCCGGGCAAAAGGGACGTTAGTACTGTCAAATAGTACTAATATGTAAACTAAAAGTCATCTTTCAAAATAGAATAACCATACAAGAAGAAGAAAGCCATAGAAACAATCAAGTCACAATCAATAACATCCAAATGCCCAAGTGAAACCTAACGATTGTCAAAATACAGAAGTAACACACATCTCCTATAGAAAAAGATCAATAATGCAATAAGAAGAATTCAAGAATTCAGTGAGAAACATAAGAAACACCATAACATCAATTAAGGAATCACATAAGCTTTCCCGAGAAAACATCTTAACTTTAATTTGGGTCTTTATTAGCATTAGCACCTCATTATTCTCAAAACACCGTACTCTTGTACGGAGTCCTATCACGACCTGATCGACTAGGTCATCTACCTTGGAGATGTTTTCCCATAATATCATTTTCTGTTTCCATTCCGATTCAATTCCCAGCACAATACCACCATGTGTGCGTCATGGCGTCTAATCACGACCCGATCGCTAGGCCGTCTTACTCAAGATGTTACTAGCTTTCATCAATCATCTCATTTCTCATTGTACACATATATTTCAAGTCTTCCAATGCTAGTGGCCACAATAATTAATTCATACCCGGCACTAGGCCCCATTTCATAATTCAATTCCTTTCCACATATTTCACATCCATATCAATTTCATCAACAAGTCGATCAATTCAAAACACCAAGTACACATGAGAGAAAACACGAATCATGGGCATATAAAGACTGTCACATTCTTTGGTAATTTAACATATTGTCCATTACATCGATACTTCACCAAGTAACAACATAGCATCATGGAAGCATTTAATGCATTTGAAACATAAGGTCTTACAATACAAATACGTTTGAAATGTTATTTCCTTCATCAATCAAGATTAAGTCTTACATAATTTATAGGGGATCACCATAGAGGTTCGATTCCTAAGAAGATGGGGTTTTAGCCATACATACCTCAAAGAGCTTTTAGGAAAATTCCACTTTTACAAATTATCTTAAAAAGTTGAGTCGAGGCTCGTTTTTTAATCTATTTCATATATATTTTCTCATTTCATAGGCCTCGCTAGGCACAAGTATATATGTTATCCACACTCTATTTCCCCAGTTTATTTAATTCGTTTTAAAGTATCTTTATAGTTTATCATCGACTAAACACACTCAATCAAGGCATTTAGTACGCATACTGGAAAATATGAGTATTAAGCACATCGAGTTTTCCTCGCCTAATTGGTATGCCAGTCTTCATTAAAAATACCACTCGAGACTATGCCATTTTAATAAGCAATCCTTACTTTAAACATCTATTGCTTAATATAAGGCTCGTTCGAAAGGATCACGTTTATGAGTTTATAGGGGATAACCCGGAATGAAGAGATTTGGGATTTGGGGCCGGTCATACTTAAACTTACGGAAACAATATAGAATTCAATTCCGAGAGATAAAGTTTAGCCCACATACCTGGTTGAGCTTTTCTTAAGTTACTACAACGCATCAACACCTCTAGCAATAATAATCTATAAGGAGAAATCAAAAATCTATTGACAAATAGAAAGATTACCCATGGTGTAACTCTCTTAGGAATTTCATCAACCACCTAACATGTGAAATAGACTAGAAGGTTTTACAAGGGAATTCCTTCTTCCCTCAACCAATTTTAACAAGGACAACCCAAAATAATTCATTAATCCCACTTACTATAGCTTTGTTTCACATGCATGGCTCATTTCTAAACGCACAATATATTTTTGAACTCATAATCTCTTATATGAAATCTTAGAAGTAGGACTTACCCGGGTGGAGGACAATCTAGTGGCTATCTTCCTTGATTCTTGAAGACTTGAGCAAGATTTGGTGATTGGAAGGCTAGGTTCCATCTTTCTCTATCTAAAATGATCTCACCTCTCTCTAGATTTAGTAGAAAATATCCCCAAATGAATCCCCAAAGCTTATTTATCACAATGGGGTCGGATATGAAAATTTCCAAAAATGAACTCCGAAGTCAATTATGTGGTGCAATTATGCTATAGCATAATCATTTTGTGGGCAGCAGACCTGCAACATAATCATTATGCGACATCATAATCAACATCATAATTAATATGTGATAGAATAATCAATATGCGACAGCATAATAGTTTTCCCGACTCTGCTTCACTATGTGACGCTTATGCTGTCCGCGGAATCGTTTTGCGGTCGCGAAATTGATCGCAAATCCAGCCTTTACTAATTTGATCATAATTTTGTGTAGAAATGTCCAAATGATGAAATATTTGAAGAGTTAGAAACTAGACTCGAAGACCTTTCATTTGATAGGTTTTTCATCACATAAAATCTTATATATATTTAGATATGCTCGTTCAAAGTGTGGACCTGTGCGAACTCATTTGGGATTTTAGCCTATTATGTAATTTCCAACTTGACTTAGACTTAGGCCTCTCCTTGGACCCCACATTACTTATTATATAACTTATACACTTATTACCATATCCAATTCATTTACATCATATTTATAGCACATAAAATATTAAAATTAGTCTACCTAACACCCCAAAATCCTAAATTACTTAGCAAAATTTTCCGGGGGCCTTACATCCTTAGTCATAATTCTTCATCTGTTGTCATATCACATGTTGTTGTTGCCTTCTATATGTGATACTATTTGGGCTGAGTTCTATGAGATGTGAACCATTGAGACATGAGTGGTTGATGACTAATGTGAGCCATAGAGCCGTGTTGTGATTTATATTAGATCGGGTTGGACGCCGCAATGGATTGAATATATTGGGTTGCAACACTGCAATAGATTGATATTTGGATCGGGTTGCACATCGCAATGTTATATTGATTATTGATAGATTGGGTTGCGCATCGCAACAAATTGATATTTGGATCGGATTGCACGCTGCCAGGATCCGCCTTTCCGGAGCCTGATATTACGGTAAGCGCAAGCACATTGATATATATGTGCTTCAGTGAGGGGCATTATGATAGACACCCGTACAGTGCTTAGTGTGTTTGTGTGTGTGAGGGTGAGAGGCACTTGTGCCAGGAACCGTGAGCCTGTTGAGTATGGTTATACTTGATGGTTTCGCTGTGATGATATTGACTTGACATGTAAATTTGACATGTAGGCATAAAAATGTACTTTCCTCATGCTAGCTGGTAAATGAAATATCTTATTTGTGTTGGACTTTATCTATTATACTTGAAAAGCATGTCTAAATTTTTCCGTAATTGTGAATGAACTAATCATGATATCCATGAGTTATTTACTTTTATCACCTTCATTATATCTTAAGATGTTATTGATTATTGATGTTGATCATTGACTTTTCTTCCGAGCTCGTCACTTTTTTCAGCTCAAGGTTGGGTTTGTTACTAATTGAGTACATATGGTTGGTTGTACTCATACTACACTCTACTTTTTATGTGCGGATCCAAGTACTTCTGGACACAGTGATTGCTAGAGTTGCATTGGTACCAGCTTGTGGAGACTATGAGGTAGCTGCTATGTCGCTCATAGACCTTAAAGTTCTCTTCCATTTATTTATGTTATTACTGTTCTATTATTTAGATAGTTGTATAGAGGACTTAGCCATGTATTTTGAGATTCTATAATGCTCATGTACTCGTCGACACCAGATCATTGAGATGGTTGTAGTAGTATTATCGTTTTTTCTCTGATATTTCATGATATTACCGTTTTTGAGATTATTTAACTATGTTTTATGGAGCTCATTGTTATTATGAAACTGTTGGATTTCCTAGCAAGCAGCTTTAGGCGCCGTCGCCGCTCTGGTGGGAGTTGGGTCGTGACATATCCAAATCAATCTTGAACCCCTCGAACACAAAAACCAACCATACAAGGAATTCATAATGCATCATATGAAGCTACTGAAGGTCTGAAACTACCGAATGGAATGCTAAAACTCAAAACGACCGGTCGGGTCACTATATTTTTGGAGCAATATTTATTTCTTTTATACTTCTCTATTTTGTTTTTGCTTAACACTAGTGCTGTATACACAAGAGAGTTTTCCATATATGATAACAAATATTAACATGTACACCGCTTTCAAATTTATTTTCTCTTTCTTTTCCCACTAATCTCCCATTTTGAACTTTTAGCTAAAGAAGAAAAATTACGAAGAAGTAATTCTAGGCATATCTATATATATAATTTATTAGTTCAAATTATGGTGTGACAAGAAAAAGTGATATGCGGACTTCAAAGTTAGGTACTAGGGATAATTCTTTTTGTGTTTTGGTTGATTTTATATATGTGTGTTTATATATATATATATAATTTTTATTTCACAAATTAGTGTCAAATAAAATTTTGCCTTAACGAACATTCAGAGCAAGTTGTAGTAAAGACTTATTGGTTTTACCTGTTGGCACTCAATTATTCTCAACCCTAATGATTTATTGAGTTGAAGATACAAATTCTTCATTTCACCAAATCAGAATAATAAATTGGAAGTTATATGACTAAACAGGAAAAGAGTTAATACTTAATATTTGAAAGAATGAAGAGGTCCTATGTTGTGAATTTAATACCTATAATATAATAATAATAATAATAATAATAATAATAATAATAATAATAATAATAATATATGAAAGATGTATATTTTTATCTTATTTTGCATCTTTCTAGAAAAATAACATGTATCTTTCTCAACACTAGCACAAAATAAATTGTTGATGTATAAGAATAGTAAAGACAAAGTACAACAGCTAAAGCAGAGAAAAAGTACAGCAAATGAAGACAAAGTGGAGCAGCTATTTACTAATAATAAAATATTTTACGCCAAAATTGCTTCTTCAATAGACAAAATACTTCCTACCCACATAATGCTTTCTAATAGTTGCTTCTTCAACACACAAAAAATGTTTCGTTACCCTCAAAATACTTTCCAACCAAGCACTAACCAAAAACAGAACATTAAAGATAACTATAAATATATTTACAATATTAACAAAGCAAATTGTTAAAATATCTACCAACCATAGTACTATATATATTAAGTAGCAAAATTATAAAGTTTTTCTTTAGAATCCTTCTTCGTCTTTCCTTCGCCACACTTAAATGCTTCGTCCTCTTGAATGAAGATGCCGCTTGAGATGAAGCTAGTCTCCTCTTATCGTTGCCCTCTCTTCAACATTGTCAACCAAATAATCCTCATCTCGTGGTTGTTCTATGCTCTATTCTCCCACCTCTTGATAGTTCCATACTTGTTGTCCAACCTGGATCGCTTGAACTGATGTCCAACCATTCTGGAAATGAATTAGGGAATTAAGGGAGATAAGAGAAGCCATCACGTGAGAGTCATATGGGGCAATGAACGGCCGAGATGCATCAATAAAATAGAAGGACTAGATTTGTTACTAACTCTCACTGAATTGGGCCAACGTTATGGGCCATCTGAAGGAGTTTATAACAAGAAGTGAGCCTAATCAATTGGGCAGTTATGATCTGGTAAATTCTGTTGTTCTCTCTCTCTTCTCTTTCTCTTTCTAAAACTCTTCTTCTTCTTCTTCTTCTTCAATTCTAATCAATCTCCATTAATTCTACAGGTGAATTACTTGGATTCCATGGTGAATTGAAGCTTTCTGTTATTAGTTTCAATTGCCAATTTAATTGAGAATACTTGTACAATTTCATACTATTCAATAAAATTACCATTTCAGTCCCAATTTGTAATTCAATTCATTAATCCATTACAATTGGTATTAGAGCTCTTTCCTGGCCAGTACAAAATGACAGGAGCAGAAACACGATCCAAATCTACAGATGAATCTATGAAGAAATTAGAGTCGCAATTACAACAGTATATGACTACGAATGATGAAAAACTAGAAAATTTTGGGAAAAAGCTGAAAATGCTAGTAGATAAGATGCTTCCTCCACAAGATGGGCTTCTGGGCAGTGCACCAATGGAGAATCTCTCTAATGTAGGGCCAATCACCAGGCCATGGATGGGAAAAGGCAGGGATAACCCAGGTGCGAGGAACAATGGCCATTCTTCTTAATCTCGAGTGGAAATGCCCTATTTTGATGGAGTTGATCCTTGTGCATGGTTGAGGAAATGTGAAAGATTCTTCCAGCACAATCACATTACCGATCCGCAACAAAACCTTGAGGAGGCAGTTCTTCACCTTAATGGTAAGGCTGGATCCTGGTTCTTTTCCTATCACATAAGTAAAGGAGTAGTGAGATGGACCGATTTTACTACTGAAATTTGTAGTAGGTTTGAGGGTGCATCTAATAGCAAACTAAACCTAATTGGGGAATTCAAAAAAATTGAACAAACAAGATCAGTAGATGTGTACTTGGAAAAATTTGAGGAGCTTAAGGCTTGGGTGCTAATTAGGAATCTTATCATACTAGAAGAGTTCTTTCTAGAATTTTTCATCGAAGGATTAAAAGAGGAAATTAGACATACAATTAAAATGCTGGATCCCTATTGCTGTAAAAAGGCCGTAGAGAAGGCCAGGCATAAGAAGAACTTGTTGGAAGCTGTTAGTAAAAATGGGAAGTCTCAGTGGAGCAAGGGAACTACTGCAGGTTATTATTCACAACCTACCCGGAGTTCAAATGGAGTTTCTAGTTACTCTAATAACAAACTGTTTGAGCTTAGAAAAGCTCAAGGGTTGTGTTACAAGTGTGGATAAAAGTATCACCCTGGACACCAATGTAAACAAAGACAGCTGAATGCTATTTCAGCTGATACTGAGAAGAAATTAGAAGGGGTTATACAACAAGAGGTGAATGTGGAGATACCAGAGGAGGAGATAGTAGATGAAGCTATAAGCTTGAATGCATTATCTGGTACAGAAGTGCCTGTTGGTTGATTTCCCAATGCACACGCAAGTGTACGTGGTCGACAAGTAATATAGGATTTTAAGTCCAGATATCGTACCCACAGGGACTTGTGATTAACTATCAACTAAACTGAACTCAAACAAAGATTAACTTAATTTAATCTAAAATAGTAAATCAAGAGATTAAAGAGG
>ML336524.1:0-72881 GCA_005239505.1 Nicotiana paniculata | reverse complement strand
CCCAGATTTATATTTGCAACGCCTGTTTAGTCTTTATAGAAGACATAGTTGAGCGTGATCAATTCCGAACTTGTTGGTATGTTTGGACGGGGTTGGTGCACCAGTTCTGGTGTGCCTACACCTGCGGTTCCAACCGCAGGTGCGAGCCGCAAAAGCAAAGGAGGGAGGAAGATGCAGGTGCGGGCTTGTGCGCACTTGCGCGACCGTGAATGCGAGGTCAGTGGACGCAGGTGCGGGCTTGTGCGCAGATGCGATCCCTTGAGCCTGCAGATGAGGAGCTTGGCCAGTAGGGGAAGATGCGCACCTGGGATGGATTTTCTGCAGGTACGGCCAACTCCCCGCATGTGCGAAATCGGTGGAGGCAGTGCATTTCATTTAACACGGGACTTAGGAATTTTTCATTCATTTTCTTCCACTCTTGGGCAATTTGAGGGCTTCTAAAGAGCGGATTTCAACCTAGAATTTTGAGGTAAGTAATCTCTACTTAATGTGAGTTTAATACATAGATTTTGGGTAGATTTTAACATCAAAATTGGTAGAAATCATGGGTTTAGATGAAAAACCTAGGGTTTGATCAAAATTTTACCACGAAATTGACTATGAAAATTAGTGAAAATCATATATTATGTCCTTAAGGTTATGGCTAACAACTTTCTTCAAAATTTTCCGGAATCCGGGCATATGGGCCCGGGGGTTAATTTTAGGAATCTTGCAATTTGGGTTGGGATATCATTTTTATAGTGAATATATGAACGTTTGAGTTTAGATTAATTAGTTTATGTAATGTTTGACTAGTTTCGAGTCGTTTGGCGTCAAGTTTGGAGGTTTGAGAGCATTCTTGAAGTGAGAAGTAGGCTTTGAGACGAGGTAAGTCTCTTTTCTAAGCTTGTAAGAGGAAAATTTCTCCATAGGTGAACTTAATTAATATGTGATTATTTGTGGGGGCTACGTACGCACGAACTGACGAGAGTCCGTACTTAGCTACTATTCCTGTTATTTCTGGGTAGCCTTAGCCTTACACCATGCTTTGTGGACACCGTTAACTGATCATATATGTTGTTTGTATTTGATAAGAACTAAATTCAAGATTTTAAGAATTTCAAAGGTTTCAAGTAAATTATTATCTTGAAAATAATTGAGGGAAGCTATGTTATATTTATATGTAAACATGTCGCAAATATATTCCGCGAGCAGGGTGACTATTTCCACAACTCTCATGGGAGCGGGCCGTTCGGCTCGGTAGGTTAATAGATGCATCTATGGTTCGCGTCGTTCGACCCTCCGGCAGTGCACAGTTTAAATATTATGTTGGATCAGGCTGTACGACATCGGCATGATTTGCACATGACTTAATTGATTGTTTTGGAATTATTGATAATTGATATTGCCTCATTGATAGGAGATATAAATTGTTAAAAGATGAAAATAAATTTGGAAATCTCCTATTAACAAAAGAATTGTTTACCTGCTTCATGTTATTGAGTTTATAGTTTCCTTATAAAATCCATAATTTATCATACTATCGGTATATTATTGTTGGCCATCAGAGTCTCCTTCAGAGTACTTGTATTTTCTTTTCTGTCCAAACTTGTATTCCGGACTGTTATTGTATTGTATTTTAAATCCTAGTAATTGCTCATGCACTTGTGACACCGGGTTCTGGGATGATTATGGGATATTCAGTATTGAAATTATAAACATTTTTATTTATTCTGTAAAGATTATCTTTTACTAGTTACATTGAAAAAAAAGGAAATTTATGATTTCAAAAATATTAAGAATGAGAATTTAAGTAACTATTTAGTGTTGGCTATCCTGACAATGGTGACTGCCACCATCACGGCCTTTAATAGATTTTGGGTCGTGACAAATATAATACAATATCAAATTGAATTAATAATAGGACATTATAATACGTTTTAAAATTTAATTGGCAATTGTGATGACCTAAAAGGGTCATCTTATGAATTAAGACTCCATTCCAAGCTCATTAACCTTAAAAAGACTAATTTTAATTACCTCGATTTTGCGTGCATAGTTTGGACATGAATCCGGAAAGCTTTTATGTGAAAATATGAGAAACAGTAAATTTTAGAGTAAAAAACTTGGTTTTAGTTGACTTTGGTCAATATTTTGAGTAAACAGACCCGGATCTGTGTTATGACGATCCCGGGAAGTCCACAGTAAAATATAGAATTTGGGAGTATGCCCGGAATTGAATTCTGAGGTCCTTGGTCTTAGAAAATATTTTTTGAAGAAAATTGTTGTGCTGGTTATTACAGGAAATAAAGAAATAAAATAATAGGTGAAATTGTTGGTGTTGGCCCGTATTTTGAATCCGGAGCCCGGAACAAGTTTGTTGTGATATTTAAATCTTATCTGTGAAGTTTGATGAGAATCGGAGTTGGTTTGACGTGATTTCGACATCCGGTTGAAAAGTTAGAAAATTTGAGTGTTCTAGCGAAAATCTTGAGTTTTGAGGTTAAATTTGTAGTTTTGATGTTATTTTGATGATTTGATCGCACGAGCAAGTCCGTATGATGTTTTTAGACTTGCGTTCATGTTTGGTTTGGAGCCCCAAAGGCTCAGGTGAGTTTTGGGTAAGCTACGGAGTGTTTAGACTTAGAAAAATCGGCACAGCTGATGTCTGGTGTTGGCAGGCCACTGATCTCGCAATTGCGAGATCAAGCTTCGAAAATGCGAAGTCCTGGGCCAGCCTCAGATCTCGCAAATGCGAGATTTCTGGCCGCAAATGCGAACTCCCCATATGTCGCAAATGCGACATTTTCGCATTTGCGATGACTACTAATATCCGAAAGGTTCGCAATTGCGAATCCCTGATTGCAATTGCGATACCCGCAGCATGTTAAAACAGATTTTGACGGGATTTCCACCATTTTTACATTCTCTCAACCCTAAACTTCCATAGGCGAATTTTCAAATACCCAAACTTCTCCAAATCATTGGTAACTGATCCCTAACTAATTCCTTTCAATCCTAACAATTTTTAACAAGATTTCAACCAAAAAATCTAGAATTTTCATGGTAAAAATTGGGGTTTTTGGGTAGAACTTAGGAATTTCAAAATTTGGGGATTTAGACCTCGAATTGATGTCGGATTCCAAAACCAATTGTATATTCGGGCTCGGGGGATAATGAGTAAACGGATTTTGGTCTGAACCTCGAGTTTAGACCAAGCAGGCCCAGGGTCGATTTTTATATTTTGATAAGAAAACATAGAAAAAGCATAGTTTTTTATTAAAGTTAATACCTTTAGCAATAATTACCAATATTGAACCCAATTGTGATTAGATTCGAGTGAGTTGGAGCCCAATTCTAAAGGAAAAGCAATGCTTGAGCAGTGAGTGGCCTGTGAATTCGAGGTAAGTGTTGTGTCTGACCTTAGCTTGAGGGAATAGGTATTGCGTGACTACTTGTTACCTGTTTTGTTGCTAAATCCAATATATAGGTGAGGTGATGAGTACCTATACGTTCTGGTCAGGTCATAACATGCGAGTGAAAGTAAATTCTTATTATTTTGGTACTTGTAAAGCCTATTACTTGTGAATATCGTTATTGTTGAAATGTTGGAAGTTTGGTACCCGGTTCCACCATGATGGATAATGTTGTGAATATTGAATTGAGATTGAAATGATAAATGAAAATAGAAACTACGATGAAATATCGATTTCCTGCGAAATTCCTCTTTGTATGTTGTTAATGATTCTGTGATTGTTAAGGAGTAGTGCAAAGCACGAAGGGTAGTGTCGTACATGATCCAAATATATTCTATTGTGAGGAAGAGTGAAAAGCAGAAAGGTGATGTCGTGCCTAAATGAAATACATTGTGAGAGTAAAAGCACGAAGGGTGATGTCGTGCCTGAATGAAATACATTGTGAGAGTAAAAGCACGAAGGGTGATGCCGTGTATGCTTATTTATGATAGATGGGGAGGATGAGAGTAAAAGCACGAAGGGTTGTGCCGTGCGAGTTCCTTTTTTATTCTTATTGCTTTAAATTATTGTTGATTATTGTTTATTGTTGTCTTGTTATTTTTTTCTCAATTCTTATGTTGAATTCCCTATAGCATGATCCCTTGCCATTATTGGATATAATGTTAATTCTTTAATTGATATTGTTACTGCTAATATATTTATACATGTCCAGGTTTTATGTGGTGTCCTATCCTAGCCTCGTCACTACTTCGCCGAGGTTAGGCTCGGCACTTACTCAGTACATGGGGTCGGTTGTACTGATACTACACTCTGCACTTCTTGTGCAGATCCAGGTACCGGTCACAACTGATTCTTTGAGCATAGTTGAGTTTTTACACAGAGACACAAGGTAGATCTGCTGGCATCCGCAGATTCCTGGAGTCTTCCCTTATTTATTTAGATACTATTTTATTTCATTCAAAACACAGACATATTTCTTTCAGCCCATTTAATTGTAGTACTCTTTAGTAGTTCGCGAATTGTGACACCAGACCCTGAGTAGCTATACATTTTAATATTATTTGTGGTTCGTATTATTATTTCAAATGTTATTCATGAAGTCACTTATTGGGAATTATCAGATTTCCTGTTTATTTTAAATTGTTCTATTGTGTTAAGTAAATTTTTTTAAAGGAAATGGTTAGTGAATTTCTAACATTAGCTTGCCTAGCAAGTATTGAGTTAGGGGTCATCACGATCCCGTGGGTTAGGAATTTGGGTCGTGTCAGTAATAAAAAATTTTAAGAAGTATATCCTAAAAATAATACGATTACATGACTAAAGATATTTACTTGTTCAATTTTATATGAATTAGTTAGTTTCTAAAGCGATTCATGTACGAATCCTAACGTGTAGTATTATGTCTTAAAACTAATAGGATTATAAGGCTAATATCTAGAATTCTGCTTATGTCCTTTTATTATGAGTTATTATTAATATTATAAGGTTATTTTTGTAAACTGACATTGTATTCATGCTTTTATAATAATAAGATATATATGTAATGTCGGGTTGGTTTGGTCTCGGTTTGACTTTTTTAGTTAATATCAAACCAAACTAATTATGATCCGGTTTCTTTTTCCAATATCAAAGCAAGTCAAACCAAACCACTATCGAAATTTTTCGATTTGACTCGATTTTTCGGTTTGGTGCGGTTTGTCGGTTTCAATTGTATACCCCTACATATTACATTGAAATAATAGTTTATCCTCACAAATACTTTCTTTTTCAGTTTTAACTTCAATTATTATTTTTTTTCAACTGCAACCAAATAGAAAACAGAAACGTAGTCGACCTCTTGACTTAAAATTTATATAAAGATCATTTTCCCTCCTACTCTTACTAGTAACTAAAATATATTTTAGTTTTATATAAAACAAATACATTATTAGACATATGCATCTTTTTGGTTGAGTTTTCTAACGTATATTATTCTATGGTGTGAATAATAGAAGCATGTCATAACATTTTAGCATATCTTTGTAGTTTAGTTTTAGATTTTCTTTAAAAAATTCCAAAATGTACGCATTTTAACTCAACAATTTCAATGTTAATATTGTTTTAAGGGAATACCAAAAATTTGTAAAACGTATTTGTATAACTTAAGCATCAACCATGATGAAAGAATAAACCCGTTAATAATACATACCATCAACCGCATTTACTCAATGCAATTTATTGAACTTATAATTTACGAATTACGAGTTGGCCGCTTTAATATTTTAGGAACTCTGCACAACATGAGCTTTTTCAAATAAAATATGGAAGGCAGGGTCGGGTTATTGGTATGATGTGGATCAAGAAAGGGAATGGTTTTATATGTTGCATTGTCCGGAGGCGATGGGAGCATATACCAATTTATAAATTCAATTAGTTGGAGGGAACTTGTAATCGCGTTAAATGCCTCTTACAAATCGTGTTTAGTCAATAACACTTATAATCGCAATGACTGAATGCAACTTATAAATCCTAATAATGACAGTTGTAACAGCAACTAATAGACTGTGACTTATAAATTGTAATTAATGAATGCGACGGATAAGTCGCAATCACTGCATGCGGCTATCGTTGAGGAACGTTTTCCTTCTTATTCCAGCAAAAGCCCATTTTGCTCCACTGGTTATGTCACGACCCAACTCCACGTCAGGCTGTGATAACGTCCAGCACCGTTGCTAGACAAGCCAACCTTGAACAACTTAGTGATTTCCCATTTTATAAGCACTTCCAACAACTAACTTTACTTTAATTCAAAGCATTTAATAAATAATGAATTTGAAAGGCAAACATAAGTGGGAACAACTAAAGGAATCAATACTACAGAGATACAACCCTAATATCGTAAGTCTACTAATGTGTGCCAAGACCTAGTGTCACAAGTATGTGGGCAACTAGTAGAATGTACCAAAGATGGATATCCGACCGTATGAAGTAGAAAAGACAGATAAAAGCAAAAGAGAAACTCCGACAATGTTGTTGTACGGCTCGGGAGGGGGCAATTCACTGTGAAGTCTCGGACCAAGCTCAAGAATACGCGTCGGGGAGGTAACTAGATGCACCATTCTCAGATCCTGTATAATTAAGTACAGAAGCGTGGTATTAGTACATAAATAATATGTACCCAGTAAGCATCCAGTCTAACCTCGAAGAAGTAGTGACGAGGGATAGACTTGACACTCACTAGAGCTATCAATAATATATAGAAATGTAATACTAAGCATGAAATTTCATGAATAATACTGAAAGCTTAAGAACAGGAAAATATAAGTCCTTCTTTCACAAATATAAATACCAAATTCAGTATTATCATACAACAATTTACATTTCAAGACATTTAAGCAATGTCAATCATGGAGTGTACCAAAGAATTATCATGTGCAAGTTATGTCGAGGTCGTACGGCTCGGTCCAACATAATATTAAATTGTGCACTGCCGGAGGGTCGAACAGTGCGAACCATAGATGCATCTATTTACTACCGAAGTGTTCGGTCCGATCCACAAATAACAATTATTTTTAAGGAAACACAAATTTTCTCATTTTACAGTCAAGTATTCCAATAAATTCTGCAATTAAGTGAGGTTAACCTTTTACGAATCTTTTTATCAAATTATAAAACGATTCAAGTAGTTAAGTTTGCAATTAAGGGCACAAACATTTCAAATAAAGTATGATATGGGTCCTAAACTACCCAGACAATAGCATAATAGTAGCTACATACGGACCCTCGTCACTTTGTACGCACGTAGCCCTCACAAATAGGTACACACATTTATTTAATTCGCCTATGAGGTTAATTCCCTCTTACAAGATTAGAAAGGAGACTTACCCGTCTCAAAGGCTACTTCCCGCTTCAAGAATGTGCTCAAACCTCCAAATTTGACGCCAAACGACTCGAAACTAGTCAAACATTACATAAACTAATCAATCTATGCTCAAAAGTTCATATCCCCACTATTAGAGTGATAACCCAACCTAAATTGCACGATTCATAAAATTCAACCCCCGGGCCCATATGCTCGGATTCCGAAAATTTTCAAAGAAAGCTGTTACCCACAATCCAAAGAAAAAATAAATATATGATCTTTACTAAGTTTCATGGTCAATTTCGTGGTAAAATCTCATTTTTACCAAACCCAAGATTTTTTTTATCTAAATCCATGATTTCTATCAATTTTCATGTTAAAATCTACCCATAATCTATGTATTAAACTCACATTAAGTAGAAATTACTTACCTCACAAAGCTAGGTCGGAATCCCCTCCATAAATGCTCTCAAATTGCCCCAGGAGTGAAATAAATGACCCAAAAAACGCCTAAGTCCCTGTTTTAAAACTCATTGCCCAGCTGCCTACTTTTTCGCAAACGCGGAAAGGGCCTCGCGTTCGCGAAGGCAAGCGGCCCTGGCTCCCTGAGACAACCCTTCGCGAACGCAAGGGTTTGTCCGCGAACGCGAAGGACAAATAACGGCCCAAGCCCCAGCCTAGGGTACACTATGCGAATTCGAAGGTCACAGGTCCCAGACCTTCGCGAACGCGGAAAAGCTATCATGAATGTGTAGAACAAAATCCCCAAGCACCCAATTGCTTCTACGCGAGCGCGAGAGTCCTTCCGCGTTCGCGAAGAAGGAAACCAAAACTGGAATTCTCTGGTTTTTCACACTTAGCTCCAAGGGGTCCGAAATTCATCCGAGCCCCTCAAGACCCCGTCCAAAGGCACCAACACGTCTAGAAACATGATACGTACTTGCTCAAACTCTCGAAACGGAAAAATCGACAACGGAACTAAGAATCGCACCCCAAAACCAGTTGAATCAAACTTAAGAACTTCTCAATTTACTTCCAATGCGCCGAAACGTACATACACTCCTCGGAATGACACCAAATTTTGTATACAAGTCTTAAATGACATTACGGAACTATTTTCGAACTCGAAATTCCGTTTGGACCTCGATAACACAAAAACCCGCTCCAAACCAAATTTAAAGAACTTTTAAAACCTTCAAGGACCAACTTTCACTATTAGGCGCCGAAATGCTCTCGGATCATCCGAAACCCGGTCTGAACATACGCCCATATCCGAAATTATCATACGAACCTATTGGAACCGTCAAATCCCGATTTCGAGATCGTTTACTCAAAATGTTGACCGAAGTCAAACTTGACCTTTTAAGCCAACCTTAAGGAACCAAGTATTCCGATTTCAAGCCAAACTCTTCCAAATCCCGAATCGACCACCCCCACAAGTCATATATCAGTAAAAGCAAGTATAGGAAGTCTCATTTAGGAGAAAGGGGTTCTAGAAAGTAAAACAAACGGTCAGGTTGTTACATGTTATTCAGAAAAGAAATTCCAAAGCTGAAGAGATGGCCCTGCTGTTCAACACCCCACCCACTACTCCTCTCTCCTCTCATGCATCCTCTAATTCTTCAACTTTTGCTGCTACTTCTTACCTATGTATGTTACTACTATCAATCTTTAATTCCTCTGTGGTTATTTTTAGTTCTGGTTGGTTATAGAGAGAGTATTATGAGATTCTAAATTCTAGGTGTTTTCTTCTGCTTGCATTTGTTTCGTGTTTTATTGGAGTTTGCCTCTACTCCCTTTCTTGAGCTTTTGAATTGAGTGTAGAAGAGGAGGTTTTATGTTCTTTTGCTCTTCTTTCTCTGAAATTTAGTTGTTTCCTAGCGAAGTTTGTAACTTTTAGATGAGTTACTGTATTTCGGGTCTTTACCTGAAGTATCTATTTTGTTTTGGAGGATCCGACACACACCTGTAATATTTTTCGGAGAGTCCAAGCAACCTAGTATATGTATCTTTTATGTGAATGCAGTTGTTGTTTAATTTGTTCATCATTCATTACATGAAATATTTGATCTTCACTATAATGCTTATGCAACTGTTCTTTGCTCCTCCACAAATCAGTTTTTATATTCGATAATATGAAATTGGTAACTGGGGCTTTCCATAAGTAGCTTAAGAACTTTAGAGCAAAGTTAAATGAGGACAAGGGCGTGATATTGGGGAGCTTGTTTTCCAGTAATATATTGGATCCACAAATACGAGGGAGTGACATAAAATTAAAGCCTCTTCACTATCTTCCTCTTTGTTGTTCATGTTATACACCATAAGAAGTTCTAATATTATAAATTGCTAAGGTAGCTACTGATATTGATAGCGCGGGTTATGATAATACAGACTCAGCTGAAGCTTGTTAAAATCATTTCAATTTGGTAATAGAATTTTAAGGACTAAACCTTTTGTTCCAGATTAATTTCTTAATTTTTATAGTTTAGATGGTATTTATAGGGAAGGCTCTTTTATTTCTTTCGATATTGATACTGGAGGTTTTCCATGGAAAGAATGCCTTGAAATCTAGAGTCACATCAATTAGTTGTTGCATTCTGTGCTATCTGAACTTTTCTTGGTTTGCTTTTGCTCACTTTCTTGAGTTCTATCATTGGTTTTGACATCAATTTGTTTGTTGCCTCTTGTTCTATTTTTCCAGTATTTAGGTTCTTGAATAAGAAATGCTAACTCTAAACTTATATCTCTGCTCTTTTATAAGTGATCCAATTTCACTCTTATCGCTAAATATAAGTTAGGCTAAAAGTAAAGTTGCATAAGTTATCAACTAATCAACAAATAATCAGAAAACAAACTTGTTTTTGGTAAATAGTGATACATTCATATTTTGAAAATGAGGTCAGCTACTCCTATATACCAAGGAGGGGAGAGAGGTATATCAAAGTTTTGGTTGAAATGACAAGATACCAAGGATTTGATACATACATCACAATTTGCCAAATATCATCCGTCCGATTTGTTACTTGATGGACGTACCAGATTAAATGAGAACCTTTATAAATTGGTCATCTTCCCACCTGTTAGGTTACCGTATTTTTATTTTTATCTTCCATCACTAAAGTCGGCGATAACGAAAGCTAAGGCAAGGGGCAAGAAATCAATTTCAATTAACGCTTCCGCTTCACGATAATGACTTACGCTTCAGACATATTTTCTGTAATAATTTTTATGTAAGATTATCATTTTTCAAGATCATGATGTAAATTAAAATTTATGCTTACGTATGATATCATGGGCGTGAATTACTTGAACTAATAACCTTCGTTGAAATGAACAATATTTATGAATTAGTGGTTGCTTAAAAAGTTACGTGTGCATTCGACAATTACGAAATCATGTCTTTAAATATATTATCATCCTTGTTGGCTTTCTGTTCGTCGAAAACGTTGAAACATTATTTGAGTGTTTTGAGAATATCAATTCTCAATGTGCCTTTTGAGAATATTTTCAATATAGTTGAACATATTTGAGTGTTTAATAATTTTTAGAGGCAATTATGTAAAATATGATAAAAACGTGGAAGTTGTTTAAAGATGCCCAACTCCAGTAAGTTGGCTTAAGCCCACACAATTCTGCCTATTAGGTTTAACTTCTTTATTTTACCTGAAATTTATGTATTAATTATGAAGTCCAATTTGAGGCCAACAGGGATGACTAGTTCCTTTAATGATTTCGTTTATTTGATATTTATAAGGTTTTAACTCATGGTTCTTCCGCATAAGCCGTAAAGCTGATTGTATCTATTGTTGAGTCATAAAATAATTTATTTTGAACTATTAATTGATAAAGTTATTTATTGTTTATTTTATGTATGTGATTAATATTTATATAATTTGTTAGTCACCAAAGCGATTAAAATAGATTGTTTAAAATATTCACATGCATAAAATTTCCTGATGTTTATTTTATATATGCATTTATATTTATATAGTTTGTTATTCACCAAAGTGGTCAAACTAGTATGTTCATGAAAAGTTTGCATATATAAAATTATAATTTTTCATGAAATTAATGAAATGCCTATGATTGAAAATAAATGGATAATTTTGATTTTTACGGTTGCTAAAACTTAAGGATTTACCCAAAGGTGAATCAATTATTCTATGAATAGTGAATATGATGGGGTAAATTAATATTCTTTAATCAAATGTATATTGTCTGTCCAAATATGTCATATATATTTGATTAAAAATATTTAATTACCTATTAAAGACTAAATGACATTTAAATTATGATAGTGTATCATAGTATTTACCCAAAGGAGAATTGTGATATGCTTTAATTATTTTTCCTGAATCCAAATTGATTTGTGAGCATATATTATCTATTTTGAACTTATTCCTCTTCATTCGCTTGCTTCGTCTGTTACTATGTTCAACATATTGAACTTCTCTGAATGGCATGAACAAGTCTAGTTTCACTTAGGTGTGATGGATCTTGACTTGGCTCTGCTGAATGATAAGCCCGCTGCCATTACTGATACGAACATCGGATGAGAATTCTTTCCATAAAGTATGGGAACGCTCTAAAATGATGAGCTTTATGTTGATGTGAATGAGTATTTCCAACAACATTAAGAGTACTATTCCACAAACAGAAAGTGCCAAGGAATATTTGAAGTTTGTGGAAGAACGTTTTTTTTCTGCAGATAAGTCTCTTGCTGGTACACTAATGGTTGAACTCATGACCATGAAGTTTGATGTGTCGTGTAGTATGCAAAATCATATCATCGAGATGACTAACATTGTAGCAAGACTTCAGACCTTGGGGATGAAAGTGGATGACTCCTTCTTGGTTCAGTTTATTCTGAACTCGTGTCCTCCTGAATATGGACCTTTTCAAATTAACTATAACACTATTAAGGATAAGTGGAATGATAGTGAATTGTCTAGTATGCTTACTTAGGAAGAGTCAAGACTTAGGAAACAAGGGAGTCATTCAATTAACCTCATAGGTCAAGGAGTTGGTAAAGGACTTAAAGTGAAGTCCAACAAGTTCAAGAAGAAGAAAGAACATGCTAAAGCTCCACAGGATGCTAACAAGAAACATAAGGTGTCACGACCTGAAATCTCACCTTCAGGCCGTGATGGTGCCTACCGTTACACCCGCTAGGCAAGCCAACGTGTTGACTGAATTAATTTATTAACAAGTGAAAGTAATAAACACTGACTAGATAATTGAGATAAAATACGGAAGCTTAACAAAATTTAAATAACAATAGCCAATAACGAAGAAATCTCTTTACGTACAAAATCCAGAAATGGAGTCACAACCTCACGAACCAGTCTAAGATTTAGCTAAAGACAACAGTTGAAATAAAATGATATATCTGTCTAGAAACACATAAATGACAGAATGAAAGATAGGCAGTGACGCCGAGATCCACGAACGCCTACGGAACTACCTCGGTATCGTCTGAAATGGACTGAAGGATACTCCCCCTAATGATGTCCACTGGGTCCGGCTGCGTAATCTGCACAACATAAAGAAGTGCAGGTGTAGCATCAATAAAACTGACCCCATGTACTGAGTAAGTGACGAGCCTAACCTCGCGGAAATAGTGACGAGGCTAGGACATGACAACAAATATTACCTATCCAGTTCAATAATATAGCAGGAAATAAACAAGAAATACAGCTATGGGGGAAGAATATACTGGGGATAAAAGGGGCAACAATTGCTAAAACAGTAAAATCAAGTACTAACTGGAATGTGGAAGTAAAACAGGAAGTAACAACTCGAAGCAAGTAAAATAGACAGGAGAAAGCACAGCATGACCCTCGTGCATAGCCTCACAATCACTCGACACGGAATGTCCCCTCATGCATAAATAATAAAGTCACTCGGCACGTAATGTCCCCTCGTGCATAATGAATATAAAAGCAACAACTGATATGAAAGTTTAACAATATGACATTTCAAATGTACAGAAATAATAAACAAAATTCTATTGTCCCGGCAAGGGACTCAGCTATAACCAATCTCACTCAGAAGTATAATGTCAACGGTAAAACCCTCGACCGAACACATAATCAATAACTTCCTACGTCATGAAATAACCTCAAGGTACCACTTCCAAGGTTCCCAATAATTCACAGCACAGAGAATATCAAAGATAATTAAATAACTCATCAAAATTCGACTCACGGGCATGCTTGACCACAACATATAGGTACCTGTCACCTCACCTATACGTTGGACATGAAAATACACATAGCAAATAAGACTCTATACATATTCCCTCAAGCTAAGGTAGGCCAAACACTTACCTCGGCTCCAAAAATGCAAGTCAAGCCTCTAGCACTGCTTTCCCTCTCGAATCCAACTCCGAAACGATAGTATCTAAGCATAATAGACTCAACAATATTAATAATGACTCATTAATTCAATTCCAAAGTCTAATTATACATTTCCCATCATTCTTCCAAAAATACCAAAATTCGACCCCGGGCCCGCTTGGTCCAAACCCGAGGTTCGGACCAAAACCCGATCACCCATTCCCCCACGATCCTGAATATACAATTTGTTTTGAAATCCGACCCCTAAACGAGGTTGGATTCCCAAAAATTCCAAAAGCCCTAACTCTACCCAAAACCCCCAATTTCTACCTTTGATTTCATGTTTTTAGACCTAGAATCTAGTGATTGATGAAGGAAAATGGAAGAAATTAGAGTTAGGATTACTTACCCAAGTGGTTATGGTGAAAATTTAGCTTGGAAGTCGTCTATGGGGTTTGGAGAAGGAGCAAATGGTGAAAATATGAAAAATCCCGTAATGGGTATTCTGTTTTTTGAGCAATTAAATAACGGGGCGGATTTAACCTACGCGATCGCGATAGAAGGGCTGCAATCACAGAGCTTCATGGATCCCCTACTATGCGACCGCAGAGAAGAAGGTGTGATCGCATAAGAGACCGGCCATTGACCTACGCGATCGCGTTCCAGGACAAGCGTTCGCACTGGTCATTTTGCTACGCAGACCCCAGCCCCACAGAAGACCTACGCGTTCGCGGACAAAGGGGTGCGTTCGCGTAGAGCTAAAACCTTAAGGCTCAGCGTTCGCACCCAGCTCTTTGCGATCGCGCAGAGCAAATTGACCCCCTTCACAAATTGAACATCGCGATCGCGTGCTTTACACCGCGATCAAAGAGGGGAAAAGGTTGGACACCAGATACAGTAGCAAAACCAGAAATTTCCTAAGTTTAACACCCCGACACCAACTTAAAACTCACCCGAGCCCTCGGGGCTCAAAACCAAATATACACACGACTTCAAAATCATCCTTCGGACTTGTTCAAGTAATAAAACTACCAAAATAACATCAAAAAAAATGAATTAAACTCCAAAATCTATAGAATTTTCTCAACTTCATAAACTTCTAAATTTTCTAATTTTGATCTGAAACACGTCAAACCAAGTCCGTTTCTTACCAAATTTTACATATAACTCACATAACACATATTGAACCTGTTCCGGGCTCCGGAACCAATATACAGGCCCGGTAACACATATTTCACATCAAAGTTCATTTTCAAAAGTCTATATTATTTTCAGAAAACAATTTTCTTTAAAATTTCATTTCTCGGAATTCGATTCCGGGCATACGCCCAGGTCCCATATTTTCCTACGGACCCTCCGGGTCCTTCAAATCATGGGTCCGAGTCCGTTTACCAGAAATGTTGACCAAAGTCAACTTTATTCAATTAATGATCATAAATTCAACTGTTTAACACATTTCCAAATAAAGGCTTCCCGGCTACGCGCCCGGGCTATGCACGCATATCGAGGTGATTAACGGAGGCTTTCAGGGCCTCAGAACACAGTTTTAGCTAAATTTACACAAGGACCTTTTGGGTCATCACAATCTCCACTTCTAAAACAATCGTTCGTCCTCGAACAGACATAAAAAGGTACCTGAATCGAGGAAAAGGTGGGGATATCGGCTCCGCATATCGGACTCGGAACTCCCAAGTAGGTGCCTCAACAGGCTGACCTATCCACTAAACACGAACCGAAGGATAATTCTTCGATCTCAACCGCCGCACCTGCCGATCTAATATGACTATCGGATCCTCCTCATAAGACAAATCCTTTTCCAACTGGACACCACTGAAGTCAAGCACATGAGATGGATCCCCAATATACCTCCGGATCATAGATACGTGAAAAACCGAATGCACGGCTGACAAACTAGGTGGCAAGGCAAGTCTGTAGGCCACCTCTCCTACCTTATCCAGAATCTCAAATGGACCAATGTACCTAGGGCTCAACTTGCCCTTCTTCCCGAACCTCATCACGCCCTTCATGGGCGTTACTCGAAGAAATTCCCGGTCTCCTACCATAAAGGCCAAATCTCGAACTCGGTGGTCCGCATAACTCGTTTGCCTGGACTTAGCTGTACGAAGTCTATCCTGAATAATCTTCACCTTGTCCAAGGCATCCTGGACTAACTCAGAACCCAACAATCTAGCCTCTCCCGGCTCAAACCACCCGACTGGAGACCGACACCGCCTACCATACAACACCTCATACGGAGCCATATGAATGCTCGATTGATATCTGTTGTTGTAGGAAAACTCAGCTAAAGGCAAGAACTGGTCCCATGAGCCACCAAAGTTAATGACACAAGCTCGCAACATATCCTCCAAAATATGAATAGTACGCTCGGACTGTCTGTCCGTCTGAGGATGAAATGTTATGCTCAAATCAATCTGCGTGCCCAACTCTCGCTGAAATACTCTCCAGAAATGGGAGGTAAACTGAGTACCTCGGTCTAATATAATGGATATGGGCACCCATGCAGTCTAACAATCTCTCTCATATAGATCTTTGCTAACTTCTCTGCTGAATACAAAACTGATACTGGGATGAAGTGCGCTGACTTGGTCAGTCTATCCACAACGACCCATACTGCATCAAACATCCTCTGAGTCCGTGGGAGTTCAACTACAAATTCCATGGTGATACGCTCCCTCTTCCACTTGGGAAGCTGAATCTGCTGCATCAACCCATCTGGTCTCTGGTGCTCGTACTTAACCTGCTGGCAGTTCATGCACCGAGCTACATAAGCTACTATATCCTTCTTCATCTTTCGCCACCAATAGTGCTGCCGCAAGTCCTGGTACATATTTGCGTCGCCCGGATGGATGGAATACCGGGAACTATGTGCCTCCTGAAGAATCAACTCATGAATGCCATCAATATCAGGCACACAAATGCGGCCCTGCATCCTCAGAACTGCCTCATCATCCATTGTGACCTTCTTGGGACCGCCGTGCCGAACCGTATCTCTAAGAGTACATAGATAATGATCATCATACTGTTTGGCCCGAATATGATCATACAATGAAGAACGGGCCACGGTATGGGCCAACACACTGCCAGTCTCAGAAACCTCCAACCTCACAAATCGGTTGGCTAAAGACTGAACATCCAACGCAAGAGGTCGCTCCCTGACTGATAAATAAGCTAGACTGCCATACTGACTGACTTTCGGCTCAAAGCATCGGCCACCACATTGGCTTTCCCCGGATGATAAAGAATGGTAATATCATAATCCTTCAGCAACTCTAACCATCTCCTCTGCCTCATGTTCAACTCCCTCTATCTGAACAGATACTGCAAGCTCTTATGGTCCGTGAACACCTCACATAGCACCCCATACAGATAGTCCCTCCAATCTTCAATGCATGAACAATAGCTGCAAACTCCAAATCATGAACTGGATAATTCTTCTCGTGAATCTTCAATTGACGAGAAGCATAGGCTATAACCTTGCCATCCTGCATCAACACTGCACCAAGACCAACCCGTGAAGCATCACAATACACGGTATACGGTCCTGATCATGTGAGCAAAACTAACACTGGTGTCGTGGTCAAGGCTGTCTTGAGCTTCTGAAAGCTCGCCTCACACTCATCAAACCACCTGAAATGAGCACTCTTCTGAGTCAACCTGGTCATCAGGGCTGAGATAGATGAAAAACCCTCCACAAATCGGCGATAATACCCTGCTAAGCCCAAGAAACTCCGAATCTTTGTAGCTGAAGTGATCCTAGGCCAATCTCCGACTGCTAAAATCTTCTTGGGATCCACTTGAATACCCTCTGATGAAACCACATGGCCTAGAAATACAACTGAACTCAACCAAAACTCACACTTAGAGAATTTGGCATACAACTGACTATCCCTCAGAGTCTGGAGGACGACTCTAAGGTGCTGCTCATGCTCCTCTCGGCTGCGAGAGTATATCAACTACGGAAATTAGAGCGGTGCAGAGTTGGCCTAGATAGTCATCAACTACGGAAATTAGGATCTTCCTTGGTTTGGCGGGTTATTACCGTCGCTTTGTGGAGGGATTTTCATCTATTGCTTCGCCCTTGACCAAATTGACCCAAAAGGGTTCTCTATTCAGGTGGTTGGATGAGTGTGAGGTGATCTTTCAGAAGCTCAAAGCTGCTTTGACAACAGCTCCAATATTAGTTCTGTCATCAACTTCAGGTTCTTATACCGTGTATTGTGATGCCTCGAGGATAGGCATTGGTTATGTTTTGATGCAGGAGGGTAGGGTGATTACCTATGCCTCGAGCCAGTTGAAGACCTATGAGAAGAATTATCTGGTGCATGATCTTGAGTTAGCACCCATTGTTCACGCCTTGAAGATTTGACGTCATTATTTGTATGGGGTTCATTGTGAGATTTATACTGATCACCGGAGTCTGCAGCATCTGGTTAAGCATAAGGATCTTAATTTGCGTCAGCAGAGATGGCTGGAGCTTCTTAAAGACTATGATATCACTATTCTGTGCCATCCGCGGAAGGCCAATGTGGTGGCCGATGATTTGGGTCGCCGGGTAGAGAGTTTGGAGAGTTTAGCATATCTCCCAGCAGCAGAGAGACTGTTGGCATTGGATGTTCAGGCCTTAGCGGGCTAGCTTGTGATATTGGATATTTTGGAGCCTAGTCGGGTATTGGCTTGCATGGTCTCTAGTTCTTCTCTTTAAGACCGCATCAGGGATTGTCAGTATGATGACCCTCACTTACTCGTTCTTCAGGATATGTTCTGGCGAGGTGATTCTAGGGATGTGACTATTTGTGATGACGGTATGTTGAGGATGCAGGGCTGGATATATGTGCCCAATGTAGATGGGCTACGGGAGTTGATTCTTAAGGAGGCCCACAGCTCGTTATATTCCATCCATCCGGGTGCCGCGAAGATGTACCAGGATGTGAGACATCATTATTGGTGGAGGCAGATGAAGAAAGATATAGTTGGAGTATAGTTGGGTTTGTAGCTCGGCGTCTCAACTGTTAGAAGGTTAAGTATATGCATCAGAGACCGGGTGGCTTGCTTCAGAGATTAGATATTCCGGAGTGGAAGTGGAAGCGGATCACCATGGACTTTGTAGTTGGGCTCACACAGACTTTGAGGAAGTTTAATTCTATTTGGGTTATTGTGGATCGGGCTGACCAAGTCTGCGCATTTCATTCCAGTTGGTATTACTTACACTTTAGAGCGGTTAGCTGAGATTTATATTCAAGAGATTGTTCGTCTACATTGTTTCCCAGTTTCCATCATTTCTGATTGAGGTACTCAGTTCACATCGCAGTTTAGGAGGGCCGTGGAGCGAGAGTTGGGTACTCAGGTTGAGTTCAGCACAACTTTTCACCCTCAGACGGACGGGTAGTCCGAGCGCACTATTTATATTTTGGAGGACATGTTGTCCGCTTGTGTTATTGACTTTGGTGGTTCATAGGACCAGTTTCTTCCACACGCGGAGTTTGCATATAACAACAGTTATTAGTTGAGTATTCAGATCGGTCCATATGAGGCTTTAGATGGGAGGAGGTGTAGATCTCCGGTCGGATGGTTTGAGTCGAGTGAGGCTATGCTCTTAGGTACAGACTTGGTTCAGGATGCTTTAGATAAGGTGAGATTGATTCAGGAGCGGCTTCGCACGGCGTAGTCTAGGCAGAAGAGCTATGCAGACAGGAAGATCTGTGATGTGTCATTCATGGTTAGGGAGAAGGTCTTGCTCAAGGTATCACCCATGAAGGGTGTTATGAGGTTTAAGAAGAGGGGCAAGTTGAGCCCCCAGTTCATTAGGCCTTTTGAGGTGCTTCAGAGGACAGGGGAGATGGCTTATAAGCTTGCTCTGCCACCCAGTTTGTCGAGTGTGCATCCGGTATTTCATGTTTCCATGCTTCGGAAGTATGTTAGCGATCCGTCCCATGTTTTGGACTTCAACACGTTCTGTTGGAGGGTGATATGACTTATGCTGTGGAGCCTGGGGCTATTTTGGATCAGCAAGTTCGAAGGTTGAGGTCTAAGGACATAGCTTTAGTAAATGTGCAGTGGAGAGGGCAGCTTGTGGAGGAGGCCACCTGGGAGACCTAGCGGGAGATACGAACCAGATATCCATACCTATTTGATACTCCAGGTATGTTTCTAGACTCGTTCGAGGACAAACGTTTATTTAAGAAGGGGAGGATGTAACGACCCGGACAATCATTCTGAGAGTTATAGCCTCGTTTCCTCCATTTCTGCTTCTTTATGTGTTATTCAGCTCTATTGTGATGCATCAGGTTGGTTGGTTCGACTCTGGAGTTGTTTCAGAGTGGAATGGACACTTAGTCTCTTATTTAGAAGTTTAAGTTGGAAAGGTCAACCGGATGTTGACTTATGAGTAAATGATCTCGGATTTGGATTTTTATGAATCGGTTAGCTTTAGGAGTGTGTCCGGAATGTAATTTGGAGCTCCGTGGTATAATTAGGCTTGAATTGGCGAAATTGGAAATTTGGTTATTTCCGATCGACAGTGGAAAATTTGATATCGGAGTTGGAATGGAATTTCGGGAGTGGGAGTAGGTTATTAGTGTTCCGAAGGTTCGACTTCGTTCGTATATTTATATGTGACTCTTGGGTATTATTGGTTGGGGTCCCTAAGGCCTCAAGTGTGTTTAGGATGGTTAGAGGATTGGTTTTGGTGTTGGTGAATTGCTGAAAATCTGCTGGTGAAAGTTCTTCTGGTATTCCGCACCTACGGAAGGGGAGCGCAGGTGCGAGGGTTGCAAGCACGGAAGATGATTGCAGATTCGGAGTTTTGGGAGCTGAGGAAGGTGCGTAGGTGCGGAAGCTAGGACGCACCTGCGAGCTCGCAGCTGCGAGGCCTGGCCGCAGGTGCGGAGTTTGGGCGTTTAAGTGATTTGTTTAGGTGCGGTGGTTTGGACTGCAAGTGCGGTCGCGCGGGTGCGAGATAAAGGCCGCAGGTCCGAGAAGCCTAGGCAGATGGTATATATTGCACACTTCGCGAATTTTTGGGTATTTTTCACCATTTCTATTCGGATTTGAAGCTTTTTGGAGAGTTTTGAAGAGGGAATCAAGGGGGTTTTCATTGAGGTAAGTTACTTGAGCATAATAATTGTGATTATGGTAATTTTCAGTTGTTCAAGCATGTAATTTGTAGAAATTAGGGATGAAAGTGAGGGGATTAGGGCTTGGGAATTGGAGAGTTTAATTTGGAGATTTGAGGGAACAAATGAGGTCGGATTTTCATAAATTGGGTATGGTTGGAATCTTGAGTGAATGGGCTTTCTAGTTTTGTAAATTTTATCGGGTTTCGAGACGTGGGCCCGGGGGCCGGGTTTTAGCCGAATTCGAGATTTTGGGCTAATTTGATAGTTTTTCTTATAGAATTCAGCCCATTAGCGCATATTGATGGTAATATACTAATTTTGAATAGATTCGGAGTATTTGGAGGCCGAGTCGAGAGGCAAGAGCATCGCGGGTTAGACATTTGACCAATTTGAGGTAAGTAATGATTGTAAATCTAGTCCTGAGGGTATAAAACCTCGGATTTCGTATCCTTTTTATTATTTTAGGGTGACGCACATGCTAGGTGGCGGGCGTGTGGTCGTTCCCCATTGGGTATTGTGACTTGGTCCGTCCCGTAGCAACTGTAGAGTTCCGTATTTTGTTGAAACTGTATAATATCTATGTGTTTTAGGAAGAGTTTCTTTAAATTGGGCTGAATGCCATATTTCGGCCTTGTGCCAGTACTGTTTGGACCCTCAGGGGCCTTTTTTCTTACTATCCTCTCATTGTTTTCGATTGGAAATCTATACTCAGTCATGATTAAACCTGTTTACTGCATAACTCAGTTATATTACTCTGTTTTGATGCACATAAATGTTGTTTTGGGTGGAGTTCCCTGTTTTTACTGAAATGCCCAGTGGCTTGTGAAGTTTATGACTGAGTGAGGCCGAGGGCACAGCATGTTTGATATAGGCCAAGGGCCTGAGTGATTTATGCCATGATTTGGCTTGATATAGCTCTTGGGCGGAAGGATCCCTTCCGGAGTCTGTACACACCCTCAGTGAGCGCAAGTACCTACTGAGTGCAAGTGCTGAGTGCTGAGTGCTGAGTGACTGGGAGGCATGCGTGATGGTGAGGTATGCCCGAGGGGCTGTTTATGAGTGACTGTGTGCCTTGCTCGAGGGGTTGTTTATGACTTCATCATTTTCACTCTCTTTTGCATTGAGCCTCTGTTGAAACTGTTGAAAATATCATTCAATGATTTTCACCGGAACGGGATTTCTAACGAGATGATTTGACTCAGATACTTATTTGAAAGCATGTTGTACTTTACTGAGATTTCATATTGCGAACCTTATATATTTACTGCTCGTCACTACTGCTCAGTCTTCATACTATTTTTGCTTACTTAGTTGGTTTACTCACGTTACTCCCTGCACCTTGTATGCCGATCCAGGTGTTATTGGACGTGCTAGCGAGTGTTGATTTCATCCGTTGTAGATCTATCGGAGTTTTCAATGTAGCTTCCTGGCAATCACAACCCTGCTCTTCTCCCTCCTATTTTCTTATAGATGTTTTTAGTTGTTTCCAGACTGTATTGGTCTTAGTATTGTCAGGCAGAGATGTTAGATTCTTATGACTAGTGATACCCGATGTCGGGCTTTTCTTTCCGCACTTTTCATTTGTTTTGAATTTCTTTATGAAGTTTTACTATTAAATAACTTGAAATTAGATTTGAAATGAAATATCACAATTTTTTAGTAATAAGTTAGCTAGCCTAGTACCACGATAGGCACCATCACGACATGGTAGTTTGGGTCATGACATTCCGTGTGATGTATCATGACTTATGTGAATCGCCTATTTTGGTTTTCAGGTTATTCAAAATTGATTTACAAGAATGATCCTCAGCTAGAAGCTTCAAATTGGAAAGGATTGACTAAATTTGACTTTTTGAGAATTTGATCACGAAACGGAGTTTTGATGGTTCCGTTAGGTCCGGATAGTTATTTTGGACTAGGGCGTATGCCTGGATTTGCATTTGAACGTTTCTAGAAGGTTTCGGCACTAATTGGCGAAAATTTAGAAATTTGAAGGCTTAGAAAGTTCATAAGTTTGACTCGTAGTTGACTTTGAAGATATCGGATTCGGATTATGGTTCCGAGAGTTGGAATAGCTTCGTCATTTCATTTGGGACTTGTGTGCGAATTTTGAGTTCATTACGGTATGATTTGATATGTTTCGGCGCGTGTTTTGGAAATTTGAAAGTTCGAAGTTCATTGGGTTCGAATTGAGGTATGATTCATTGCTTCGATGTTGTTATATGTGTTTTGAGGCCTCGAGTAGGTTCGTGTTATGTTATCTGACTTGTGGGTATGATTGGACGCGGTTCCGAGGGGCTCAGGCGTGTTTTATACTGATTTCGGATCATTTTCTTTAGTATTTCAGCTGCTGGCTCTGGTGTTCCGCACCTGTGAATGGAATTGCGCAGGTGCAATGGCCGCATGTGCGAGCCATGTGTCATAGGTGCGCAATAAGTATTGACTGGATCTCATCGCAGATGTGGAGGAAAGATCGCACCTGCGGGTGTGCAGGAGCAGAAATTGTTTCGCAAGTGTGAGGGTATCGGCTGGTGAGTGTGGTCACAAATGCGAAAATCTGATCGCAGATGCGACAATTTGACCGCAAATGCGGAAGTGCTGGGCATAATGATAAATACAAGGGTTTGCGATTTTGGCTTCATTTATCATATGCATTTTATAAAAAGCATTCATCATATGCGCCTTGTAAATCGCATTGTTCGTATGCATTTTAGAATCTTCATCATACACAACTTATACATCGCACTCATCTTTTTCCAGCAAAGGGGGTGTAGCGACCGGGCCAGTCGTTTTGAGAGTTAGAGCCCCGATTTCCTAATAACTGTTTTCCCCATATTTATTTATGCTATTGTGATTTGCCGGGATGATTGGTTTTGAGTTTCAGAGTGATTTGGGAAACTTAGTCCCCAAATGAGAGCTTAAGTCTTAAAATTTGGACCGTAGTCAGAACTATGTGAAGACAGCTCCGGAATGGAATTCCGTCGATTTCGTTAGCTCCATTGAGTGATTTTAGGATTAGGAGCGCGTCCGCAATGTGTTTTAGAGGTCTGTAGTAGATTTAGGCTTGAATTGGCAAAAAGTTAGAATTTTGGCGATTTCGGCTAGTAGTGAAAATTTTGATATCGAGACCGGAATGGAATTCCGGAAGTGGTTGTAGGTTCGTAGTGTCATTTGTGACCTGTTTGTGAAATTTGAAGTCATTCGGACTAGGTTTGATGTGTTTTGGCATCGAATTCTATGTTCCTTAGGCTTAAATCCGTGCTTAATTCATGTTTTTGATGTTGTTCAATGCGATTTGAAGGCTCGACTAAGTTTTTACGGTGTTATAGGACTGGTTGGTATGTTGGGTTGATGTCCCGGGGGCCTCGGGTATGTTTCGGACGCTTAACGGATCGAAAGTTGGACTTAGGAAAATTTTGAGTTTTGTTGGTTTTGGTGTTTCGCACCTGTAGAGCAGAGGCCACAGGTGCACACTCGCATGTGCGGAAGGTCAGGTGCATGTGCGGAGTTGGGCCTTGTCAGCTGGGCTCGCAGGTGCGATGGTTAGTCCGCAGAAGCAGTAGTGCAGGTGCGGCCCACTGCTTGCAGATACGGTCCCATCCCAGTTAAGTGGATTTCGCACCTGCAATGGTTCATCCGCAGGTACGGGTGGTCCTGGGTCCGTAGATGAGGAAATCAATGGGCTGAAGAGGGAAGAATCGAGGGCAAATGCTCATTTCACCCAAATTCGATTTTGAGCTCAGGAGAAGGCGATTTTTCGAGGGTTTTGAAGAGGAAGACATTGGGTAACAATTCCTAACCCTATTTCGATCATATTTCATCAATCTATTGTAGTTTTCTTCATTTAATCAAGGAATTTGAGTGAGAAAGTGGGAATTTGGGGGGAAATTCCCCAATCGAATGTCTGAGTTTTGAACGGGTTTTAGACATCGGATTTAGATGATTTTTGTACGAGTGATCTCGTGAGTGAATGGGTGTTCTAAATTGGTAACTTTTACCCGATTCTGAGTCGTGGGGCCGGGGAGACCTTTTGGGCATTTTTCCTATTTTCATTCCCTTAGCTTTGAATTCATTAGCTAAAGTAGTTACTTGTAATTATATTTACATTATGCAATTGATTTGATTAGATTTGGGCCATTCGGAGTTGGATACTCGTGGCAAGAGTGTGGTTTTGGATTGAGTTGAGAAATTCTAAATAAATGGCTTGCCTAACCTTGTGTGGGGAAAATTCCCCTTAGGATGTTTGATACTGTTTGATGTATGAGCGCTGTGTACGTGAGGTGACGAGTACGTACATGGGCTATTGTTGTAAAAAATTCATTTTTCTTTTAAATCATAAACTATTTTCCTTTGGTTGAACTGCACTCTTATGTTTAATTACCCTGTTTAGATTAGGAAAGCATGCCTACGTGTTTTGACTGTCTACTTGAAATTTTGTGCAGCATGATTAGGTAGATTCCTATTTTCCTTGGTTGCATTTAGTCTAAACTGTATATTTCAATGTTGTAACTGTCATGTCATTGTTGAGTTGCATATTTACTTTGGGACTACGGATGTATTCCGGGAGATCCCCATGTACTGCATATTTATTTTGGGACTACGGACGTATTCCGGGAGATCCCTCTATACTGCATAATTAATTTGGGACTACGGGACGGTATCCCGGGAGATTTCCTTGTTGTGTTTCTCTTGTTCTGAGCCGAGGGCTTATTGACTTTTGTTACTGAAGACCTCCTTAATTATTTCACTGTAGAATATATTTATATCTCTTGTTATTTTTAGTTCTTTATATTTACACTGGTAGGGCCTAACCTGACCTCGTCACTACTTGACCGAGGTTAAGCTTGACACTTACTAGATACCATTGTGGTGTACTCATGCCCAGTCCTGCACATATTTTTCGTGTGTAGATCCAGGTACGAGCTATCAGCCTCGGGTTTAGTGCGTGCTTGCTGATTCAGGACACTTCAAGGTACTTTTGCCCACGTCCGCAGACCTCGGAGTCCCCTTCTATTCTCCCGCTTAGATATTTTTCTTTTGTTTCTTCAGACATGTTATGTAGAGCTATATAGACTTGTAGAAGCTTGTGATTAGCGACATTCTGGGTTTTGGGAGTGATGTTGTTGTATATGTCGAGTGTCACTATCTTTGCTTATTAAATTATATTGTTTTGGCTTTTATATTTATGTTTCCTTTCTTTTTCTGCAATATAGGCTTACCTAGTCGTAGAAACTAGGTGCCGTCACAAAACCTTACGGAGGGATAAAATGGGTCGTGACAAGTTGGTATCAGAGCACTAGGGTCATAGGAGTCCCGAGTCACAAGTCGGTTTATTAGAGTCGCGGATCGGTGCGAAGACGTCGGTACTTATCTTTGGGAGGCTATGTAACTATTAAGAACAATCATACTTCTTTGATTTCCTGGTCGTGCGAGTTATTGACATCAAAATTCTAAAATTTCTATTCTATTCTTTCTCACAGATGGTGAGGACTCGTACCAGAAGGAACGACGATCAGGCATCCGATCCCCCTGCCAGATGTCGGGGTCGGGGTAGAGGACGACCAGCAGCCCGAGCATATGCAAGAGTTGCGAAGAGGAGTCCCGAGCACCTCCAACTGGAGGGCCTGCATCGGAGATTCCTATTGCTGCTCCAGAATTTCAGGAGACTTTGGCTCAGTTCATGATCATGTTCAGCACTTTAGCTCAGGCTGGACTGCTTCCGGTAGCTCTCGCTACATCTCAAGCCGGGGGAGGGGCACAGACTCTCGCAGCCCGCACTCCTGATCAAAGGGTCCAGGTTGATCAGGCCCTAGAGTTTATTCCTATGCCCCCAGTGGCTCCGATTCAGCATGAGACAAAGGTAGCTGCTTCTGAGACAGAGTAGCTCAGACTTGAGAGGCACAAGAAGCACCACCTATCTACTTTCAGCGGACTAGCTTCAGATGATGCTCTGGGTTTTCTTGAGGAGTGTCATCGTATTCTCGCACTATGGGTATCGTGGAGACGAGTGGGGTTTCCTTCACCGCTTTCCAGCTGAGGGGAGCGGCATATCAGTGGTGGCGTGCCTATGAGATGAGTAGTCCGGACGAGGCAACCTCACTCACTTAGACTCAGTTTTCAAAGATGTTCTTTTGTGAGTATGTCCCTCAGAGCCTCAAGGATGCTTGGCACGTAGAGTTTGAGTAGCTGCGCTAGAGTGCTATGACTGTATCGGAGTATGATGTTTGTTTTAGTGAGCTAGCTCGACATGCACCGGATTTGGTTGCTACAGTCAGAGAGAGGGTTCGTTGCTTTATTAAGGGACTCTAGACCAGCATTCGGACCAGTATGGCCAGGGAGTATGAGATGGATATTACTTATCAGCAGGCAGTGACTATTGCCAGGAGAGTGGAGGGCATGTTTTCCCGGAATAGAGAGGAGAGAGAGGCCAAGAGGTCTCGAGAGACTGGTCATTTTTCAGGAGCTCATGTGCCAGAAGCACGCCATGGTAGGGGTTTTGTGAGTCACCCTGTTCATTCCGCTCTTCAAGCAGCCACAGTGTTCCAGCTCCTCCTAGACCGCAGGAGCCTTATTATACACCGCCAGTATCCAGTGTGCCTCCTGCTCGAGGTGCTATTACCCGGCCAATCCAGTAGGCCAGGTCCGAGTCAATCTTAATCGTCGTGTCCTCCGAGGGGTTGTTTTGAGTGTGCTGACACTTGTCACATGGTTAGGGATTGCCCCAGAGCTAGGAGGGATGCACCTCCACAGACCTATCAGCCTCCACGTGCTCCACGGGTCCTCCGGCCATTCTTCCAGCCCCAGCTACCGCTCTACCTACTTAGGAAGCTCGAGGTGGAGGTCGAGGAGGTGGAGGTCAACCTAGAGGGGGAGGCCAGGCCAAGTACTATGCCCTTCCAGCCCGTTCAGAGGACGTCGCTTCAGATTCAGTCATCACAGGTATTGTCCATGTCTGTCATAAGGATGTATCAGTAATATTTGACCCAGGATCTACGTATTCATATGTGTCTTCTTATTTTTTTCCACACTTGGGGGTATCTCGGGATTATTTGAGTTCCCCCATTTATGTATCTATTCCTGTAGGAGATTCTCTTGTTGTGGACCGCGTATATCGGTCGTGTTTCATTGCTCTTAGTGGTTTTGAGACTAGAGCCAATTTATTATTGCTCAGTATGGTAGATTTTGATGTTATTTTGGGCATGGACTGTTGTCTGCCCCATTATTCTATTCTTGATTGTCACGCTAAGACCGTGACGCTGGCTATGCCAGGTTTACCGTGGTTAGAGTGTCGAGGTACCTAAGAGTATACTCCCCGCATGGTCATTTAATTTCTCAAGACTCAGTGAATGGTTGAGAAGGGGTGTGATGCATATTTGGCCTATGTGAGAGATGTCAGTATTGATACCCCTACAGTTGAGTAAGTTCGAGTAGTGAGGGACTTCCTTGATGTGTTTCCAGCTGATCTTCCAGGCATGCCGCCCGATAGAGATATTGATTTTGGCATTGATTTGTCGTCGGGCACCCAGCCCCTACCTATTTCTCCTTACCGTATGGCTCCTCCTGAGTTGAAGGAGTTGAAGGAGCAGTTTCAGGAGTTGCTTGATAAGGGCTTCATCAGGCCTGGTTTATCACCTTAGGGTGCTCCGGTCTTGTTTGTGAAGAAAAAGGATGGTTTTATGCCTATGTGTATTGACTATCGGCAGTTGAACAAGGTTACAGTGAAGAACATGTATCCATTACCTCGCATCGATGATTTATTTGATCAGTTACAGGGTGCCAGGGTGTTTTCCAAGATTGACTTGTATTCTGGCTATCATCAGTTGAAGATTCGAGAGCCGGATATCCCGAAAACTACTTTCAGGACTAGATATGGTCATTATGAGTTTCTTGTCATGTCATTTGGGCTGACCAATGCCCCATTAGCCTTTATGCATTTGATGCATAGTGAGTCCCGGCCTTACCTTGATTCTTTCATCATTGTGTTTATTAACGACATTCTAGTATATTCCCGGTCTCGGGAAGACCATGAGCAGCACCTGAGGACCGTGCTTCAGACTTTGAGGGAGAAGACATTATATGCAAAATTTTCTAAGTGTGAATTTTGGCTTGATTCAGTGGCATTTTTGGGCCACATAGTGTCTTGTGATGGGATCAAGGTAGATCCGAAGAAGGTGGAGGCAGTGCAGAGTTGGCCTAGACCATTATCAGCTAAGAAGATCTGCAGTTTCCTTGGTTTGGTGGGGTACTACCGTCGCTTTGTAGAGGGGTTTTCATCTATTACAGCACCTATGACCAGGCTGATCCAGGTGGACCGAGGAGTGTGAGGAGAGTTTTCAGAAGCTAAAGATAGCTTTGACTATAGCCCTAGTATTAGTGCTGCCTTCAGGTTCGGGGTCTTACACTGTCTATTGTGATGCCTCGAGGATTGGCATTAAAGCGGTATTGATGCAGGACGGTAGGGTGATTGCCTATGCGTCCAGACAGTTGAAGTTGCATGAGAAGAATTATCTTGTCCATGATCTTGAGTTAGAAGAAATTATTCACGCCTTGAAGATCTGGCGTCATTATTTATACGGTGTTCCTTGTGAGATCTATACTGATCACCGGAGTTTGCAGCACATGTTCAAGTAAAAGGACCTTAATTTGCATCAACGGAGGTGGTTGGAGCTACTTAAGGACTATGATATCACTATATTGTACCACCCAGGGAAGGCCAATGTAGTGGTCGACGCCTTGAGTCGCCAAGCAGAGAGTTTGGGGAATTTGGCATATCTTCCGGCAGCTGAGAGGCCCTTAGCATTGGATGTTCAGGCCTTAGCCAGTCAGTTCGTGAGATTGGATATTTCAGAGCCGAGCCGAGTATTGCCTTGTGTGGTCGCTCAGTCTTCTCTTTATGACCGTATCAGGGAGTGCGAGTATGATGATCCTCACCTTATAATTCTTCAGGACAGGGTTGTTGAGGTGATGCCAGTGATGTGACTATTGGTGATGATGGCGAGATGAGGATGCAGGGCCGAATATGTGTGCCTAATGTAGATGGGCTTCAGGAGTTGATTCTTGAGGAGGCCCACAACTCGTGGTTATCCATTAATCCGAGTGCTGCGAAGATGTACCAGGATTTGAGACAGCACTATTGGTGGAGGAGGATGAAGAAGGATATAGTTGGGTTTGTCGCCAAGTGTCTCAACTGTCAGCAGGTTAAATATGAGCATTATAGACCGGGCGGATTGCTTCAGAGGCTAGAGATCCCAGAGTGGAAGTGGGAGCGGATCACCATGGACTTTGTAGTTGGACTTCCTCGGACTTTGAGAAAGTTTGATGTTATTTGGGTGATCATGGATCGGCTGACTAAGTCATCTCACCTTATCTCAGTGTTGACTACTTATTCTTCAGAGAGATCGTCTGAGATTTATATCAGAGAGATTGTTCGCCTCCACGGTATCCCAGTATCCATCATTTCAGACAGAGGCACAGTTCACATCATGGTTCTGGAGAGCTGTACAGCAGGAGTTGGGTACTAGGGTGGAGCTGAGCCCAACCTTTCACTCTTAGACGGACAGGAAGTCCGAGCGCACAATTAAGATTCTTGAGGATAGGCTATGTGCTTGTCTGATGGAGTTTGGAGGGTCATGGGAACAGTTCTTGCCACTTACAGAGTTTGCTACAACAACAGTTACCAGTCCAGCATTCAGATGGCACTGTATGAGGCTTTTTATGGTAGTCGGTGTTGGTCCCTAGTGGGTTAGTTTGAGCCGGGCGAGGCCTGATTATTGGGTATAGATTTGGTCCAGAATGCCCTGGATAAGGTGAAGGCGAATCATGATAGATTTCGCACAGCCCAGTCCAGATAGAAGAGTTATACGAACCGGAAAGTTCGTGATTTGGTATTTATGGTTGGAGAGCGGATCTTGCTTCGGGTATCACCTATGAAGAGCATCATGAGATTCGGGAAGAAGGTCAAGCTAAGCCCGAGGTTCATTTGTCCTTTCAATATATTACGGCGTGTTGGGGAGGTTGCTTATGAGCTTGCCTTACCTCCCAGCCTAGCAGGAGTTCATCCGGTATTCCACATTTTTATGCTCCAGAAGTATATTGGTGATCGACTCATGTATTAGATTTCAGCTCAGTCCAGTTGGACAAGGATCTATCTTATGTTGAGGAGCCCGTAGCCATTTTGGACAGGTAGGTCAGGAAGCTCCGGTCGAAGAACATTGCTTCAGTAAAGGTCTAGTGGAGGGGTCAGTCGGTCAAGGAGGCGACTTGGGAGACCGAGCAGAATATGCTCAATCGATACCCTCATCTTTTCACAACTTCAGGTATGTCTTTATACTCGTTCAAGGATGAACGATTGTTTTAAGAGGGAGAGAATGTAACGACCTGGCCGGTCATTTTAAGAGTTAGAGCCCCGATCTCCTAATAATTTTTTCCCCATATTTATTTCTACTATTTTGTCTTGCCGAGATGATTGATTTTGAGTTTCAGAGAGTTTTGCGACACTTAGTCCCTAAATGAGAGCTTAAGTTTTAAAATTTGGACCGTAATCGGAACTGTGTGAAGACGATTCCGGGATGGAATTTCATCGATTCCGTTAGCTCCGTTGAGTGATAGGTTTAGGAGCGCGTCCGGAATGTGTTTTGGAGGTCCGTAGTATATTTAGGCTTGAATTGGCAAAAAGTTGGAATTTTGGTGATTTCGGTTGGTAGTGAAAATTTTGATATCAAGCCCGGAATGGAATTTCGGAAGTGTCTGTAGGTTCCTAGTGTAATTTGTGACCTGTGTGTGAAATTTAAAGTCATTCGGATGAGGTTTGATGTGTTTCGGCGTCGTTTGTAGAATTTGAAAAATTCTAAGTTCCTTAGGCTTGAATCCGTGCTTAATTCATGTTTTTGATGTTGTTCGATATGGTTTGAAGGATCGACTATGTATGGTATTATAGGACTGGTTGGTATGCTGGGTTGAGGTCCCAAGGGCCTCGGGTGTGTTTCGGACGCTTAACGGATCGAAAGTTGGACTTAGGAAGATTCTGAGTTCTGCTAGTTCTGGTGTTTCTCACCTGCGGAGGGGAGGCCGCAGGTGCGGACTCGCAAGTGCGGAAGGTGAAGCGCAGGTGCGGAGTTGGGCCTTGTCAGTTGGGATCGCAGGTGCGATGGTTAGTCCGCAGAAGAAGAAGCGCAGGTGCGGCCCAGCGGTCGCATATGCGGTCTTAGCCCAGTTAAGTGGATTTCGCACCTGCGATGGTTTGTCAGCAGGTGCGGTACCGCAAGTGCAGGAGGTCCTGGGTCCGCAGATGAAGAAATCATTGGGCTAAAGAGGTCATAATCGAGGGAAAATGCTCATTTCACCCAAATTTGATTTTGAGCTCGGGAGAAGGTGATTGTTTGAGGGTTTTGAAGAGGATGACATTGGGTAATGATTCCTAACCGGGTAATGATTCCTAACCCTATTTCGATCACATTTCATCAATCTATTGTATTTTTCTTCATTTAATCAAAGAATTTGAGAGAGAAAGTGGGTATTTGGGAGAAATATTCCCCAATCGAATTTCTGAGTTTTGAACGGGGTTTAGACATCGGATTTAGATGATTTTTGTACAATTGATCTCGTGAGTGAATGAGTTTTCTAAATTGGTAACCTTAACCCGATTCCAAGTCGTGGGCCCGGGGAAACTTTTTGGGCATTTTTCCAAGTTTCATTCCTTAGCTTCGAATTCATTAGCTAAAGAAGTTACTTGTAATTATATTTAAATTATGCAATTGATTTGATAAGATTTGGGTCATTCGGAGTTGGATACTCGTGGCAAGAGCGTGGTTTTGGATTGAGTTGAGCGGTTCGATGTAAGTGGCTTGCCTAACCTTGTGGGGGGAGGGGGGACTTCCCCTTAGGATGTTTGGTATTGTTTGATGTATGAGTGTCGTGTACGTGAGATGACGAGTACGTACACGGGCTATAGTTGTAAAAATCCCATTTTTCTTCTAAATCATAAATTGTTTTCCTTTGGTTGAACTGCACTATTATATTTAATTACCCTGTTTAGATTAGGAAAGCATGCCTACGTGTTTTGACTGCCTACTTGAAATTATGTGCAGCATGATTAGGTAGATTCCTATTTTTCTTGGTTGCTTTTAGTCTAAACTGTACATTTCAATGTTGTAACTATCATGTCATTGTTGAGTTGCATATTTACTTTGGGACTACGGACTTATTTCGGGAGATCCTCATGTCTTGCATATTTACTTTGGGACTACGGACGTATTCCGGGAGATCCCCAGCACTGCATATTTGTTTTGGGATTACGGACGTATTCTGGGAGATCCCCATGTACTGCATATTTATTTTGAGACTACGAACGTATTCCGGGAGATCTCCCTATATTTCATATTTATTTTGGGACTATGGACGTATTCCGAGAGATCCCCCTGTACTGCATAATTAATTCGGGACTATGGGACGGTATCCCGGGAGATTTCCCTGTTGTGTTTCTCTTGTTCTGAGCCGAGGGCTTCTTGACTTTTATTACTGAAGACTTCCTTAATTATTTTAGTGTAGAATATATTTATATTTCTTGCTGTTTTTCGTTCTTTATATTTACACCGGTAGGACCCTGACCTGACCTCGTCACTACTCGACTGAATTAGGCTTGGCACTTACTGGATATCATTGTGGTGTACTCATTCCCTTTCCTGCACATATGTTTCGTGTGTATATCGAGGTACGAGCTATCAGCCTCGGGTTTAGTGTGTGCTTGCTGATTCAGGAGATTTCAAGGTACTTCTACTCGCGTTCACAGACCTCGGAGTCCCCTTCTATTCCCCCGCTTAGAGATTTTTCTTTTGTTTCTTCAGACATTTTGTATAGAGATATATATAGATTTGTAGAAGCTTGTGATTAGCGACAATCCGGGTTATAGGAGTGATGTTATTGTATATGCTGAGTGGCACTATCCTTGCTTATTAAATTATATTGTTTTGGCTTTTATCTTTATGTTTCCTTTCTTTTTCAGCAATAATAAGCTTACTTAGTCGTAGAGATTAGGTGTCGTCACGATATCTGTTACGGCGCCTTCCTGAGATTCATTGAAAGGGCGACGTAAGGCTAAGCAACTGATGTTAGGGTGGTTGATGTCCGTCGAGTGAGGTCCCCTCCGCATGCTAGACGAGATTGTCAGTGTCGTGCAAGAAAACCAATGCCAATAATTGAGAGAACATTAATGAGAATTAAATAAAAACTTGATTGTATTAATGAAAGCTATTACAAAAGAAGGCAATGTGGTGTCGAGGGGGAGAGACACCAGTATAGAGAATTGCTTGCTAGAAAGTTTTTGATTATTTGATCCCCTCTAATAATGCTCAAAAAAATAAACCAACGTTATAGGAATAGACCAAACTACGCTAGAGAAACATAATGAAAGTACATGGAATAAAACTACTCTAGTAATACAAGGAAAAAGGACTTAGTTTTCTACACAGGTAGAGACAGGTCCTTTGTCAGCAACTTTGTCTCAGGCATCACGATCTGTGCGCGCGGCGCTGTTGGCAGATGCTTGTGGCTGGGCGCTAGGGAAGGAAATCGGTGGGGAGACAGAGGCACATGCGCGCTTGTCACTTGGCGCGGCCAAGACCACGGAGCCGTCTGTGGCGCTAAGCGTTGGGAGGCTTGCTAGGACGCCACGGGGCGCGTCCAAGGGGTCATGGGGCACGGCTGGAAAGCCACCCATGACATTCTCCCCCGCCTGAGTTAGCGACGTCCTCGACGCCTTACTTGCCAAATAATCTTCAATCAGGCTCTTGTAGGCTATGAGGTTTGTTCCCCTCTCCCAAGTGTTCTCCTCTGCATCACACCCTTGCCATTTTACCAAGAACTCTTAGTGATCCTTCCTGGAGGCATGAATTACCCAGTCATCAAGAATAGTTTCAGCCCGCCTTTTCCCGGTTGAACCGGGGCCTCGAATACTGGGTATTGTGAGTTGGCTCCATGAAGGATACTCCGTGTCTTCCCGAAAAGGTTTCAATAGACTAACATGACGGGATGGATTTCCACCAAGTTGGGGTATCCACCCGGTATGCAACTTTCCCAATGCGCCTTTCAATGGACAAAGGTCCAATATATTTTTGCAACAGGTGAGGGTCATGGACCCCTGCAAATAAGTACCACTTTGGGATTTTGACCATCACTTTGTCTCCTACTTGGTGTTCAACAAAGCGACGATTCTGATCAGCATGCCTCTTCATTCCCTTTTGGGATTTAACCAGATAGCTCCGCACTATCTCCATATTCCGCTTCCATTATGTTAAGAAGCTAGTAGCACGAGGAGATTTCCCCATGTTTGCTGCATTCACGGTGTGTGGGAGTAGCAGTTGTTTCCCGGTAACAATTTCAAAAGCGCTTTTGTTTGTACTGGAGCTCTTTTATGAATTGAAACACAGTTGGGCAACATCCAGGAGCTTCACCCAATTCTTCTGCGATACGGTAACAAAATGGTGGAGATATTCCTCCAACATTCCATTGAACCGGTCCGTCTGGCCATCGGATTGTGGATGAAAACTTGAGTTGTGACTCAATTTTCACCCGAGGCACTTAAATAATTGGATCCAAAAGTTGCTAGTGAAGCGTGAATCGCGATCACTAACAATGTCTTTGGGCAGGCCCCAATATTTGACGACATGAGAGAAGAAGAGTCGAGTTGTATCGTCTGCTGATATATATTGAGGTGCTGCAATAAAGGTGGCATACTTTGAAAACCAATCCACCACAACCAAGATAGTTGTGAGATCTCCAACCTTGGTCAATCCGGTGATGAAATCCAGCGACACGCTTTCCCAAGGTCTCTTTGGAACAGCTAGAGGTTCCAAGAGTCCCACTTGTGTCAAGCGGTCGGACTTGTCCTTCTGGCATACTAGACAAGTCCTCACATAGTGCACGACATCGTCGGCCATTTTGGGTCAATAATATGCACAGCGAAGCAATGTCATGGTGCGTTCTTCCCGGCCCACAGAGTGTCATGACATTCCGCCAAGAGAGTTCTTCTCAGATCCCCTCCTTTTAGAACATAAATTCAGTTCCCTTTTACCTTCAGGAAACCATCCTCCATATAGAACTGGTGAGTATTGCCCTGTCCTACTAGATCAACCAAATACTGTGCAGCGGGATCCTTGATGAGTAGGTCCTGTATCTGGTCTTTAATGGTGGTGACTACTTCGCTCCCCCTTAGGGTAGCAAGTAGGCACACCTATGTTATCCGCTCTTCGACTGAGTGCATCAGCCACATGATTACACTTCCCACTTTGGTACTACAGGTTGAAGTTAAATTCGGCTAGGAATTCCTGCCATCGGGCTTGTCGGCCATTCAGCTTCGGCTGGGTCATGAAATGACTAACCGCTGTGTTGTTTCTCTTGGCCACGAACGGTGATCCAAGCAGATAATGCCTTCAAAGGTGTAAGCAATGAACGAAAACCAATAATTCTTTCTCGTGGGTGGCATAGCGCTGCTCTACATCCTTAAGCTTCCGGCTCTCGTATGCTATGGGATGCCCGTCTTGTAATAAGACCCCGCCAAGAGCATAGTCGGAAGCATCTGTTTGTACCTCGAAGGGCTTGGCCAAGTCAGGAAGGGCCAAGACAGGGCCACTAGACATAGCCGCTTTTAATTCATTGAAGGCCTCCACTCGCCTAGGACCCCAATCCCAAGGCGTTACCTTCTTGAGGAGTTCAGTTAATGGTACTGCGATGAGGGAGTAGTTCTTCACAAATCGCCGATAGAAATTTCATAGGCCAGGGAAGGCATAGATATCCTTGGGTGGCGGCCAATCTGTGATGGCTTGGATCTTTTACTGATCTATCTTGATCCGCCTTTCCTCAATGACATGCCCGAGGAAGTCGATCAATTTTTTAGCAAAGGAGCACTTGGATAGCTTTGCGTACAAGTCATGCTCCCGCAACCGGGCTAGGACCTTCCGCAAGTGCTCTAGGTGTTCTTCCAGTGTCTGGCTATAGACCACAATATCATCCAAATAGACCACCACGAATTCATCAATGTACTCACGGAAGACCTGGTTCATCAGGGTGCAAAATGTGGCTGGGGCATTAGTCAAGCCGAACAGCATAACTAGGAAGTCGAACGACCCATATCATGTCACACAGGTCATCTTGTGTTCATCACCCTTAGCAATCCGGACCTACCAATACCCTGTCTTCAGGTTAATTTTTGTGAATACTGTAGCACTCCCCAATCTGTCGAACAAGTCTGCCATGAGCGGAATAGGATACTTGTTCTTCACAATAATTTTGTTCAGCGCTCGATAATCCATGCAGAGGTGTAGACTACCATCATGTTTCTTCTGGAAAAGCACAGGGGACCCATATGGGGACTTAAAGAGTACAATGATCCTTGTGTCTAGCATTTTCGTCAATTATCTCCGAAGCTCGGTGAGTTCGGGTTGTGACATTCTGTAAGGCGCCCGGGCAGGTGGCTTCGCACCCGGCACCAACTCAATCTCATGGTCCACAGTGCGCCTAGGCGGAAGTCGCTTAGGCATTTCCCGTGGCATGACATCTTCGAATTCCAGTAGTAGCTCCTTTACGGGTGTAGGAAGTGGTCCCGATGAGCGTTCTACCTCTTCAATACATAGGGTAGCTAGAAATGTAGGTTCATGTCTCTTGACCCCTTTTTTAGTTGCAAGGCCGAGATGTTCTCAGCGGCCATCTTCATGGATATGCAAGGAATAATACAGGGTGTGGCCCCATTTACTCCTATCATCAGAAGCATGTCCGCATATGGTACGGGCATGGTGTTGGTCTGCCTCAAGAATTCTAGTCCCACTATCAGCTTAAAGTCATCTATGATCACCACGCGCAAGGTGAACTTGACATGACCCCGGCCCTTTCCCACAACTATCCCAAGACGCTCCACCTGAGTTGAGGCTAAGTAGTTGTGAGTAGCACCTGTATCTATCATCGCCCGAATGGGTTTGCCGTTTACCCTCAGTTCAATGAACATCAAGGTCCTCTCTTGCTTAGGAGGAGTCCCTTTATTCGTCTTTTTTTCCCCTTCTTGGCAATTGGGAAGGGGTCCTTCTTCTTGCGGATACCAGCACTAGTTCCCGCTAATGCCTCCGAAACAGAACCAACAATTTCATTGAAGGCACCGACTGCTTCGGTCTGTTCATCATCATCTGCTTCATCATACGTCCCCTTATCATAAGCTTGGTGGGAATTCATCTGTGCATGTGGACATTCATTATTCCAATGCAGTCCGCCGCAATGACGGCATCCTGAGGGGGGTTTTCTCCCCCGGTCATTGTTGTTTGATGCAACATTGTTGCTGCCTGAGGAGAGAGCCTTAGATTTGCCTGCACTCCGGTCTCCCCACTTCTGTTAGGGCCACCATTATTGGATTGGCCCCCTTTGTAACCCGCTCGGACAGGCGGCTGCGGCATATCCTCCCGAGTTTCCATCTGATAGTCCCCAAGGCATTCTTCTGCTTGGATTGACTTGGGTAGGGTATCCACCCTCTGCCTTTGCAACTCCATGCGGGCATAAGGTTTCAACCCTTCCAGGAATATGAAGAGATTGTCTTTGTCCCCAATGTCGCGGATGTTCAGCATGAGTGCAGAGAATTCTCGCACGTAGTCCCGCACTGACTTGGTCTGGCGGAGCTCCCGTAGTTTCGTCCTTGCATTGTACTCAACATTTTCAGGGAAGAACTGTAGGCGTATGGCTGCCTTCAGTTCCGCCCATGTCTCCAGAGCATCTTCACTGGCCCTGATGGCTTCGTACTTCACTCGCCACCAGAGCTTAGCATCACCCTGAAGATACATGGCAGCAGTTGCTACCTTCTTGGCTTCTTCTAGGCCTCCCACGGCATCGAAGTACTGTTTGATGTCGAAGATGAAATTTTCCACTTCTTTAGCATTCCTAGCCCCACTGTATGGATTTGGCTCAGGAATCTTCAGTTTCTGTGCCAAGAGGGCGAGGTTTGCAGCACCCCTGATTGGATTTCCACCGCCTCGAAGCAAGCCAGAGCAGCATTGACAACATTGAGCTGGCCTGTCAGGTCGTCGATAGCTTGCTGCATGGTAGTCATCATGTCTGCCTCTTGTGTCCTGTGGGCTAAATCCTCGGCGCGCTCCTGTTGGAGGCCCTCGAATTTATCAAAAAATTTGGTTGCCTCAGTAGCTGTCGTTTGTCGGTCTCCTTCAGAGTCGCGACTGATGTTTTCTATGTCAACTTCGGCCTGGGCCATTCTACGGTCCATGTCGTCCAACCTTTGCACTAAGCTGGTTTTCAGTTCCGTCACCGTATCCACGATGCGTCGTAATAAGTCAACCGTCTCCTCAAGGGCCGCAACACGGTCCCCATGATTCACCATGGTCAGAAATGGTGGTAATGCCAATGTGTTCCCTCGTCCGATATAGAGCCTAGGCTATGCTACCAACTGTTACGCGGCGCCTTCCTGAAATTCTTTGGAAGGGCGACGTAAGACTAAGAAACCGATGTCAATGTGGTTGCTGTCCGCCGAGTGAGGTCCCCTCCGCACGCTAGACGAGATTGTCAGTGCCGTGCGGGAAAACCAATGCCAACAATTGAGAGAACAGTAATGAGAATTGAATAAAAGCTTGATTGTATTAATAAAAGCTATTACAAAAGAAGGCAAGGCGGAGTCGAGGGGGAGAGATACCAGTACAGAGAATTGCTTGCGAGAAAGTTTTTGATTGCTTGATCTCCCTAATAATTCTTAAAACAACAATAAACCAACGTTACAGGAATAGACCAAACTACGCTAGAGAAACATAATGAAAGTACATGGAATAAAACTACTCTAGTAATGCAAGGAAAAAGGACTTAGTTTTCTACAGAGGTAGAAATAGGTCCGTTGTCAGCAACTTTGTCCCAGGCATCACGATCTGTGCGCGCGGCGCTTTTGGCAGCGGCTTGTGGCTGGGCGCTAGCGAGGGAAATCGGTGGGGCGACAGAGGCACATGCACACTTGTCACTTGGCGCGACCAAGACCACGGGGCCGTCCATGGCGCTAGGCGTTGGGAAACTTGCTAGGACGTCACGGGGCGCGTCCAAAGGATCATGGGGCACGGCTGAAAAACGGCCCATGACATATCTTACGGAAGGGTAAAATGGATCGTGACAGGGGGGTTTTGCTCCAACAAGTTTGTTTAGAAAAGAAATTCCACCGAGGGAGAGATGGGCGTACTGTTCAACAACACACCCACTATTTCACAGATTTCAAGGCAAAACAAGTAAACATAAAATTTACTAACAAAAAAAAAACTTAAACTTGAATGGGCATTCATCAAGATAAAGTACCACATATAAAAAAAATTCAAAATAATTACAACAGATTTCAATGCTAAACAGATAAATAACAAAAAAATTAAGCAAAAAGAAAGAAAATTAGAACTTGAAAGGGAAGAAAAAAAAACTAAAGAACATAGATCTACTTCAAAAGAAACAAATAAACTAGAGGACTTGAACATGACGCTTTTTTATTTTACTAATTCAATATAAACAATGAGATTGTAATAGTGTCTTTTCAGTTGCTCTCAAGTTGAGACTTTAGACACTAACTTTCAAAATAATGAAAGGACATAAATTTAAGATTATAACAATAGTCTTTTAACGAGTTTAACGAGCACATTAATGATAGGTATGAAGGAGACTATGTTGCATTATCACAATTTTTTTTATTTATCGTGAAATATATTTAATGATTGCCGTGCATTAATATCAATAGTTTAATTACTTATTTAATGAAATATATTTGTTATCCTTTTGTCTATATACTCCATTTATAATCACACACGTTCCATAAGATATAAGTAGTTAATTCTCAAATTTATTATACAATGTTCATTTTAGGGAAGTGACATTTATTAGAATACATAGTTACATTTTTGTACCAAAATAATTACAAGAATAACATTTAACTGAAGGGTAAAATGGTCAGGTACTTTGTGATGGGTATTTTAGTCTTTTATCTTAGGCTCAGGGGCTTCACTTATAATATAGTATGATAGAAAAGTCATAAAAAGAATATTTAAGTGCCTCATTCCTTATAAGTAATACGACATAATTTGACTTAAATAATTTAACTCAATACGAAATTTAAGAAAAAAAATCTTTTTAAATATATGGCTTTAAATATATTATAACATATGTATAGTTATAATACTTTTGAAACTTATAATGATAATTATACCGTAATATTTACGTGACTATAAGATTTTTTTTTTGTTAGAAATAAAATAAAATATACTATAAAATTAGTTTCAACAACATTAAAAAATGTATCACATAAAATAAAATAATATATAAGTTAAAACTTATTACTCCATCATTGTACTTTGTGTTAGCAGCGAGCAAGGATCTTGGTGTAAATCTCGGCACGTAACAAATCAAGACTGATTATTGAGCCAATCATGGAATTTTCTTCTGTATTTAGAATTGTACTATAAGTAGAATTCTCCTACTATATAAAGGGGGTTCTAATTATTTTGTAAATATCACATTAGCGCATAACAAAGCAATATAATACATTTTCTCTCTTAAGCTCTCATATTCTAATGTTCAGTTCATCCTTTTCAATTATACATTCATTTGGCTCGAGGGCAATCCAGCTCGAGGGCCAAAATGCATCTCATATCGGTTTGCTTTATTTCACAGTCAATTTCTAACATTAATTCTCATATTCATCAATTTGTGCTAAGTAAAATCACATATCCTTAAAACCACTTATAAATTTAATTGTTATCCAATTTTAATGGTAACAGTTTGAGCCCACCGTGGGGCTAAGGATAATAGTGATTGCCTAGTACTAATTCTTATAACACACACTGCTTTACGCTTCTTCTTGTAAGTATTTTTTTCAAGATCGGTATGTCGAACTCTCAAGCAGTACCCACACATGTCGATAATGGCCTTGGTTTTTATGCAGAAAACAACAATGTAGCCACCCCAGGGAACGAAGTACCTCAGGCTGACTTCGCGGGAGTACCGGTTGCATACCCCGCCGGCGTCAGTTCCCATGTTGCCCTGAATGCAAATCTGGGCGTCGACCCCGAAAATATCGTCCGCAAAGACGTTCGATCAGCCTATCAGAATACACAGGGCGACGAAGACGGCGGAGTCACTCTTCGATTAATATTCAAAATGTTGTAGGCTCAACAAGCTCCCATAGCATAACTCCAAAATCAGAACAACGCACTGAGTAGGGCCGAACCCGAGCCCTCATCGAAAGTTATTCACAGGGCTGAACCAGTACCGGGGAGGTCAAACGTGAATGAATCGGGGGCTGACCCTGCTATTATAAAAATGCTCGAGCTCACAAAACGAATTGAATTAAGGGAGAAGAAGATTGAAACAAATGACAAAAAAGTAGAAACGTATAACTCTCGAGTTGACCAAATTCCTTGGGCACCACCAATTCTGAAGGGTTTGGATTCGAAGAAGTTTGTGAAAAATCCATTCCCCCAAATGCGGCTCCTAAGCCCATCCCAAAGAAATTCTGCATGCCAAAAATTCCCAAGTATAATGGAACTATCGACCCCAATGAGCATGTCACTTCTTACACATGCGCAATAAAGGGGAACGATTTGAGTCTGTTCTGCTTAAGAAATTCGGAGAAACCTTATCAAAGGGGGCAATTATATGGTACCATAATTTGACGCCCAACTTCATTGATTCCTCTGCCATGCTCGCAGATTCCTTCGTCAAAGAACACGCAGGAGCCAAAAAGGTCGATACTAGAAAGTCGAACCTCTTCAAAGGGAAGTAGAAAGACAACGAGATGCTCAGAGAGTTCGTATCTCGGTTCCAAATGGGACCTATGGACCTACCCCCGATCGCAGATGATTGGGCCGTTCAGGCTTTTACTCAAGGGATAAACATACGAAGTTCGGTGGCCTCACAACAATTAAAACAAAATTTGATCGAATATCCAGTTGTAACCTGGGCCGATGTGCACAATCGGTACCAGTCAAAAATCAAGGTCGATGATGATTAGTTGGGGGATCCTCCCCGGTCCGTTTATCTAAACAAGACCGTCGGCAGAATTCAAAAGGATATCGACCGAGAACCACGGTCGAACAAAGATCCATATCAACCATATTGTGGAGATCAGAGAAACAACGGTCCTAAACGCAACCCCGTTCGAAATGATTGAGGACAGAGTTCCCAAAGGCTAATGAGTAAGAGTGGTTTGAACAGGAATGTCAAACCCAAAAAAGCGCCTCGACTATCGGAGTACAACTTCAACGTTGATGCGTCAGCTATTGTATCATCCGTCAGACGCATCAAAGATGCCAGGTGGCCTCGACCTTTACAGATTGATCCAGTCCAGAAAAATCCTAATCAAATGTGCAAGTATCATGTCACTCATGGCCATAGAATAGAATATTTCAGACAATTGAGGGAGGAGGTATCCCGTTTGTTTAACAAGGGGCAACTTCGAGAATTATTGAGCAACCGGGCTAAGAACCACTTCAGGGACAAGGATGCAAACAGAAAGAATTAACAAGAAGAGCCACAACACGTAATTGACATGATCGTTGGTGGGGTCGACATTCCATAGGGACCCATATTCAAGCGCACCAAGGTATGGATCACGAGGGAAAAGCGAACTCGGGATTATGTACCGGAAGGGACCTTATTTTTCAATAATGAGAATGCAGAGGGGATCTCACAACCCCACAATGACACACTGGTAATATTTGTTCTTATGAATAAAATTCAAGTTAAACATGTTTTGATTGATCCAGGTAGCTCGGGCAATATCATTCGATCGAGGGTCGTAGAACAGCTCAGCTTACAGGATCGAATTGTACCCGCAGCTCAAGATCTCAATGGCTTCAACATGGCAAGCGAAATCACCAAAGAGGAAATTACTTTACCAGTGAACGTGGCTAGGACCATCTAAGAAACAAAATTCCATGTGATCAAGGGTGATATGAGGTACAACGCCCTGCTCGGAAGGCCTTGGATCCATAACATGAGGGAAGTACCCTCAACCCTTCACCAAGTTCTGAAGTTACCGACATCGTAGGGAGTCAAAATAGTGTACGGGGAGCAACCCGCTGCCAAGGAGATGTTTGTAAGCGATAAAGTGATACCGATATCAGCACTCTCATCAGCAAAGGGATCAGATTCGAAGGGAAAGCAGGAGGCCAAATAGCAACCACAGACACCAGCCTCAATCTAATCGGAGAAGTAGGGGACCGACGAAGACGACGACTATTGGATCCCTCGATCCTCCATAATTCCCGATGACTCCGACGCCATAAAGTCAACGGTCAAAGAGTTGGAACAAATTAAGCTGACTGAGCATCAGCCCGAACGAAAAGTATATCTGGGCACGGGGCTAACCCCTAAGCTCATGACGAAACTTGTTTATTTTTTTAAAGATAACATGGATTGCTTTGCGTGGTCCCACCTTGATATGACAGGGATTCCACTGGAAATTACCACTCATAAGCTCAGCCTGGACCCTAAATTATGTCCGGTGAAGCAAAAAAGAAGGCCCCAGTCCGAGGTCAAACATGCCTTCATCAAGGACGAGGTAACCAAAATTCTCAAAATAGGATCCATTCAGGAAGTAAAATATCCCGAATGGTTAGAAAACATAGTGGTAGTCCCTAAGAAGATAAATAAACTTAAAATGTGTGTAGATTATAAAGATTGAACAAGGCATGCCCTAAAGATTCCTTCCTTTGCCTAATATCGATCGTATGATTGATGCCAGGGGCGGCCACGAGATTCTCAGTTTTCCCGATGCCTGCTATGGGTACAACCAAATACATATGAACCCGGAGGATCAGGAAAAGACCTTGTTTATCACTAAATATGGCACCTACTGTTATAATGTAATGCCATTCGGACTAAAATAATATTGGTGCAACTTATCAACCCCTAGTACACCGATTGTTCGAAGAACCAAATAGGAAAATCAAGAGAAGTTTATATTGATGACATGTTAGTTAAGTCCCTGCGAGCAGAGGACCATTTAAAACATTTGTAGGAGACTTTCGATATACTGAGAAAGTACAATATGAAGCTCAACCTAGAAAAATGTGTGTTCGGGGTCAGCTCAGGCAAGTTTCTTGGCTTCTTGGTATCCAGTCATGGATTTCGAGATCAACCCCGATAAAATCAAATCTATCGAGGATATCACGATCGTAGATAATGTAAAGGATGTACAAAGGATAACGGGGTGCATAGTTGCCCTAGGGTGATTCATTTCGAGGTCCTCCGATAGTAGCCACTGATTCTTCTCGCTGCTTAAGAAGAAAAGTATCTTCGCATGGACTCCAGATGCCAACAAGCTTTGGAGGAAGTAAAGCGATATTATCGAGCCCGCCACTACTTCATACCTGAAAACGGACAAGCAACTCTATTTGTACTTGGAAGTCTCGGAAATAACGGTAAGTGGAGTCCTAGTCCGAGAAGAACAAGGTACGTAATTCCCTGTTTATCATGTTAGTCGGAACCTATGTGAGGCTGAAACCAGATATCCACACTTAGAAAAATTAGCGGTTGCTTTAATAAGCGCCTCTAGTAAATTAAAACCATATTTCCAATGTCATCCAATATATGTTGTAAAGACCTATCCTCTTCGTAATATTTTGCACAAACCCGAGCTTTCGGGTCGATTGGCCAAATGGGTCGTCGATGTCAACGTGTATGATATCGATTATCAACATCGAACCGCCATCAAATCTCAAATCTTGGCAGACTTCATGGCCGACTTCACGTCAGCCCTCGTACCCGAGGTTGAAAGAGAATTGTTCATAAAATCGGGTACATCTAAGGGGGTTTCGACCCTCTTCCCGGACGTGCTTTGAACGCGAAGGGGTCTGGGTTGGGTATCATTCTAAAACCACCTACGGGAAATATTATTAGACAATCTATCAGGACTTCAAATAACTAACAATGAAGCCGAGTATATTCGCGCCTCCTTTTTCCCTCTCCTTTCGGATCGATCACGATTCTTGACATTATGAGACAACTCGTTTCCTTTTGGGAAAAGGGGTATGTAAGGAATTGAAGAGTCGTCACCTAACGAATTAAGGTGCGTTAGGGCACCTACTAAGGGTCATTATAACACATATTTGAATAACCATAGATTAGGTAAGGGCTTGAAATTACTTCAAAGGGAAGGTGTTAGGCACCCCTCAAAGCCCACAACTGTGGTTCCCGGCCAAAAAGGTTTTGTGAATTTAAACAAGTAGCAAATAAGCTTAAACAAATAAAGGTTTTGAAAAGATTCGCAGTCTAAGCACACATGCGAAGTAAAGTTTTAGAATATTTAAAGTCTAAGCACATATATAAGGTTTTGAAAGATTTACAGTCTAAGCACACATGTGTAAGGGATAGGGGAGTCCTAGGCTGTTTATCATATAGGATCACATCAGTACATTGCCCGGTAATCACTCCTCATAAAGGGGTACACGTGGCATTAGCGCACCGGTCATCATATCCATATCTACCCTTTCCCACCCCTTAGCGGTTATTTAAACGGGTGTTATTTAACGACCTCTATGCGTGCTGTTACCCGTCCTTTCTTAATGGTCCTGGAGGAAATTAGTACCTCTACCTATAGGCAGTTCTATACAGACCCCTAAGGTTTAAAAGGGGAAAATACTAGGCGACATGCAAGAACAAATAGGACTTTAGCAAATAAAGGTAGGAAAGAACAATTAAGAGGCTCAGATTTACCTCCACAGATAATGCACGTAAACAGCACGACTCAAACACAAACAAGAGGCATTTTATTAGACAGGATCCTAAAGCATGATTTCTAAGTGAATTTCAAAACACAGAATATATGCAGTTTCATTTTATAAACCCAGAAGCAGGGGCCCTAATTAATTTGCCTACTGATTTTAAGCATGTTAACGATTAAGTAGTAAACAAAAAAGAAACGGTTTACAGTTTTATAAAGGTTGGTTACTAAGGCTTGCCTAGGCGTTGGGGGTAATGCACAATAGTTACTAGAATTGTTAAAAAACTGTTTAGAAGTTGTTATACCTAAAGCATGTTGTTCTGAGTGTTGCAAAATACAGGGATTATTACCAGTTTATTTAAAACATGATGATCAAATGTGAGACTGCCTTATGTCCTTTTTCATGCATCAGTAGTTTAACTAAGTTTGACTAGGCGAGATCCTAAAGCATGGTATCTACTATGCACGTAGAGATGCAGAATGGTTGCAGAATTCCTAAAGCATGAATTCTAAATGCACAGGAAGTTACAGCATAATTTCAGGATGTGCAGGAGAAACATTTTTATGTTGATGCTATTATTTAGCCTAGAAGCAGGATTTCTAAGTGATAAATAGGGTCAAATGAGATGCTGAAACAGTAAACCTAAAACATGATATCTAATGCATGACATGCTTAGAATGTATTGGTCCTAAACATGGATTTTAATGCACATATAAGAAATTTAAACCTAAGGCATGGTTACTACCCATTGATATTGATAAAATATATATCTACCCTCCCATTTTCACTAGCCAAACCCAATATCCGTTTACAATAATTATTACAAACCAATATTGAATGAATTACATAGATAAAGAAAAATAAGAAGTTACACTATAGGGAGCCTAAAAATAGGCCCAGATTTCCAGAACCTCAAATGCCTAAATGTTTCATAGCCTTTCTCATATCCGGGTGTGTCAGAGTTCCCTAAGGACCTCAAGGGATTCGGGGCAGTGCTCACACCTAGATTTCACCACCATAACTGAGTAAATGCAGTGTGGGAGTGCCAGCCCCAGTGCATCAGAGTTCAGAGGGATCTCATAGGGATCCCTAAGCAGTTACACATTGGAGGGGTAGAACTTAGGGACCTAAAAGTAGAGTGAGAGTGCTTGACATAGTTTTGAAAAGGTTTCAAGTGAAAACAGTATTGAAAGAGACTTAGTTGAAATAGTTTTATAAAATAAAAGAGAGTTGTTTAGTAAAACAGCTTTTGAGAAGAGTAAGGCAATTAACAAACACAGATCAAACACACAACCAAAGCAGGTTCAGCATCACACACATAGAACAAACCTTCACATAGGGGTGATGGGAACTGGGGAAACATAGAGCACATAATGTACAAGCATAGCAGTTCTTGCAGGGAATAGCATGAACTCCAGAATCAAGCTACTTAGGGTACAAATTGCTTTGCCAATGAAAGGTTCATACTAGAAACCAGATAAACACATAATTGAACAGAGTCACATTGAGAGATACTACAAAAGGGGGGTAACATATTAATGAAGATCCTAAGGGGAGTAATACATAACATAACATGCTAGATGGACAAAAATGTAAACATGTCAACTACAGGTTGCACAGCAAAACCATAGATAAAAACAAACTAGAAACAGGATAAACTGAAGCAGTAAAAGAAACATATTGGTTTTGGTACTTGAATTGAAATAAGAACATACCAGTAAACAAGATAGCAAACACAAAAGTGAAGAATAGGAGAGCATAATAATTAGACTTGGCTTGCAGCCGGCTAACTCAGAACAGTAGAAGGTAACAAAGAAGGAGAGAAGAAAGCTTTGAGTGTGAGAGATAGTTTTTGATCCAATGTGTTCGTGTGTTGGTGTTAATGAGAGAGCATGTATATATATAGTTTGAAACTAGGTAGAATAATAAGGTAAGAATCAAAGTCATGCAGTAATTATGGAACTAGGTATCAATTAGTACCAAAATCAGCATAGATACTCCCTTAATTAAAGGAGTTAACTTCAAACGGCAGAATACAGGTAGCAAATAAGGAAAGATACCATTTATGACTGGAGTATAACACATAAGGAAATAATTTCAGCACAATAGGGGTAGAAAGTAAGAAATTAAGGTTAGGTACATAATATTCTAATTAAAGAAATGTCATAAGAATCAGTTGACAGTATAGTCGAACACATAATAAGGCAAGAAATAAACTAATGTCGGAAAATCAGCAAGGAAATCATCATAAAAGATTAGTGAAAGGTATCAATTATAGGAAATTAGGGATTCAAATAGGAGCAGTACTGATTAAGGGAAGAATTAACACAAATCCCTATGAAAAAACAGAATAAACACATAATAGGCAAGAAGAAGTAAAATCAGAAACATAGTAAAGTAAGAATCACATAGAATCAGGGATTCAACTAGAAAAGCTAGAACTGATTAGAGGAATTAACAGAATAAACACAATATAAGCGGAAGAAGCAAAAATCAGAAATCCTACTGTACATAGTAGGGTAAAATCACAGAAACTCAAACCGTTGATGAGAAACAAGCACACACAGATTAACCGAACATATTATCAAAGACAGACTCAAAACCCAAGATTAAGACCAAAAATTAGGTTTTTCAATATAATAAATCAGATAATGGGAAAAACTTAAATAACAATTGAAACATACCAAGAATCATAGGATAATACTGAAAATCAGAAGGAAAAGTTATTTTAAAAGGGGTTTAAGAAACCTTAGTTTGAAGACGAAGAGGCCTTTTTGAGAAATCAGAAAGATCTTTAAGGAAACAATAAAATAACTCAGAAGGCCGTTAGATCTGTTACAGATCTAAGACGTCAAGAGATAAAATTAGGGTTTCAGAGAGAGATAACCCAAGATTAGAGAGAATCAGGCTTAGAAACCATAGTTTAGCCAGAATTAGAGAGATCTTACTCGGACGGCCAAGGGTGGCATGAGAACGGTATGAAAAGTCCATGGGTGTGATTTGAACGGCCTCTGGTCCCCTTGAGGACCTCAGGGTAGCAAGGATCCGGCGTGTGAGGGAGCCATGGAGGCTAGGGGTGGTGGTGGAATCACCATTGTTACCGGCAAGCCAACGGCCGGCGAGTATGAGCAGGGTTAGCAGAGAGAGCTTGAGAGAGATGAGAGGAGATGACGGCGGAGAGAAAATGAGAGAATGAGGGTTTGGGGGGGTAGTCTCTTCGGTTAATTTATGTAAGAATGAATCTGGTCCGCTGATCAGAAATGATCAACGGTCCAGATTAAGTGGGAATTTGGTCGGGTAGGATAGTGGATTGGGCCTGGGGTATTTGGGCTTGATTTAATCAGGTGGGTCTAGTTTTAATTTGGGCTAGAATTAAAATGAAAAATGACTATTTTTTAAATACCCAACTAAATTACTTAAAATAATTTGTAAAGATAGCTAATAATCATAAAAATGAATTTCATGCATAGAAAATGATTTAAAATGATTATTCAGTATTTTAAAATATAAATGATTAAATTTTGGTAAAAATGGTACAAAATTATATGACTGGGCTATAATTTCAAAGTTACTGCAATTATAGCCAAAAAGTGCCAATTTGGCTAATTATGAAATAATTTGATCTTAATGGGACCGTAAACAATAAATAAAATCAGTAAATTCTTTTGAAATCATTTTTGATATAATTTGTAATTATTTATTGGAAATAAAATGCTGGATAAATTAATAAATATATAGGAAAATTATGGAAAAAAACCAATTGCTATTAATGCATGATTTTGAAGGTATATATGCAATTTTAAAATATTTTTGGAAAAAAATGGGTATCAACAGCTGCCCCTCTTTACCTGGAAAGGATGAAAGAGTTGTCAGATAAAGATATGATGGCCAATTTTGACCGAGCGAAACGGTTGGAGAGATTTAGAGCCGCACCCTGGAATCTGAGCTGCCTACATATCCTTGGTTTTACAAGAATCAGGCTGTATGTAGTTCCGGATTCATCGGCGAAGTATACCGATGAAGTCATCACAAGAACGGACGCAATATCTAGGGATGGATGAATGAACGGTTTACTGTAGAGGTTAGATTTGATATGGCTGGGAGAACTGGAGCGGGATCGCTCCTGCTAGGATAACTGTTGCTCGTCGGGTTACCTGCAAAGAAGAATACCGCAAGTGTATATTGTGCATACATTTAAACATGATGCAGGTTCCCATTGGACTATAAAAGTTGTCTTCGGACGGTTAGGGATGACGTCCTCGGACCATGATGTCCTGGGCTATGAATTGTTTGATGAGAGATTCACAGACCATGAAATGATGTTTTCGGGCCATGAAGATGGTGCCGCTGAACTATGACGCCTTTGAATAATGATATGCAAAATTGAGAGAGATCCTCAGACCATGACATGGTGTCTTCCGGCTATGAGGATGGTGTCGTTAGACTATGACGCCTTTGGACAGGTTGGTGATATTTCAGCCCATGAAATGCAGTAATATGAATTCCACAAGGCAGAGCTTAGTCTTGGGAAATGGAGGGCAGAGCTTATCCCGAAAGAGAAGCGAAGTAAATAATTCTTGAGAGACACTCTTAGTCTCGGTGAAAAGCAAATTAGAGGCAGAGCTTAGCCTCATGCAAGTATGGAGATAGAGCTTAGCCTCATGCAAGATGTGGAAGGTAGAGATTAGCCTTATTCAGAATGGAGGCAGAGCTTAGCCTCATATAGGAGAAGGCAGAGATTAGCCTTATGCAAGATAGAAGCAGAGCTTAGCCTCATGCAAAATGGAGACAGAGCTTAGTCTCATGCAGAGATGTGGAAGGCAAAGATTAGCCTTATGCAGAATGAAGGCAGAGATTAGCCTTATGCAAGAGAAGGCAGAGATTAGCCTTATGCAAGATGAAGGCAGAAGTTAGCCTCATGCAAGATAGAGATAGAGCTTAGTCTCATGCAGGGATGTGGAAGGCAAGGATTAGCCTTATGCAGAATGAAGGCAGATATTAGCCTTATGCAAGAGAAGGCGGAGATTAGCCTTATGCAAGATGGAGGCAGAAGTTAGCCTCATGCAAGATGGAGGCAGAAATTAGCCTCAGGCAAAATGCTGGACAGAGATTAGTCCCATGCAAGATGAAGGCAGAGCTTAGCCTTATGCAAATGAAGGCAGAGATTAGCCTTATGCAAGAGAAGGCAGAGATTAGCCTTATGCAAAATGAAGGCAGATATTAGCCTTATGCAAATGAAGGCAGAGATTAGCCTTATTCAAGAGAAGGCAGAGATTAGCCTTATGCAGATGGATCTAGAGCTTAACCTCATGTAACATGCGGGACAGAGCTTAGTACCATGCAAAGATGAAGGCAGAGCTTAGCCTTATGCAAGATGGAAGGAAGATATTAGCCTTATGCAAAATGAAGGCAGAACTTAGCCTTATGCAGAATATTAAATAGTAAATGATAGTAGAATTTCTTAGCTGGCAGCAGTGTTTGATACTGTGATTGTTATGAGCATTGTGACTACAGAGAATTGTTTGTTCGTGTTGATAGCAAATGTCGGGAAATGTGATGGTTTCGAGGATTGTGATTTTGAACATGTTAGTTCTTTGTTCCTGCATCCAAAGAAAAATCGTGAGTTCTGTAGATGGGGGAGGTTGGTTCGTATCCCCGTTGGCTTTGCTTGACTCGTTCTGCTCAGTCTGATGATCCTGTTTAAATCATCGGGGTAGCATTTTCTAAACAGAGCTATATCTTGAAAATAAGCATGCATGATTTTGTAAATACATAATATGAAATATATTTCAAGAAATTTAGATGAACCGATGACTGTGACACGGTTCAAGATATTGCAACCTCTCATGCTACAGAATTTTGAGGGTCCTCCTCAAAATTCTGCCCCAGTTTGATGGGTTGACGACTCTGGTTGTTGCGCGTGCTACGGTCGGCTGAACTTGCTTCAGAATTTTGAGGGTCCTCCTCAAAATTCTACCCTAGTTTCCAATTGTGGGGTGAAATGAGATTTTTATTCAATTGTGACCGAACCCATAGGGCTGCCTACGTATCCCCTCTTAAATGGGAATCAGGTCGGGCGTAGTTCAGTTTACATCATTTGAGAAATAGCATAAAGAATTACACATAGTATCGTTTGACGGCATCTGAATCGATTGGCTTTGACCAGACTTCTCCGTCCATTTCTGCAAGTATAAGAGCTCCTCCTGTCAATACTCGGTGAACCATGTATGGACCTTGCCAGTTGGGAGAGAATTTCCCTTTGGCTTCATCTTGATGTGGAAAGATCTTTTTTAACACCAATTGCCCTGGTGTGAACTATCTTGGTTTGACTCTTTTGTTGAAGGCTCTGGTCATTCTGTTTTGATAAAGCTATCTGTGACATACTGCATTCATTATTTTCCCGTCTATGAGGGCTAGTTTCTCATAACGACTTTTTACCCACTTTGCATCGCTGAGCTCAGCTTCTTGTATGATCCTTAAGGAAAGAATCTCCACTTCGGCGGGAATAACAGCTTTCGTGCCATAAACCAGCAGGTAAGGAGTTGCCCCAGTTGATGTACGGACTGTGGTGCGGTATCCCAGTAAGGCAAACAATAACTTCTCATGCCACTGCTTGTGCTTTTCTATCATCTTTCTCAATATCTTCTTGATATTCTTGTTGGCGGCTTCTACAGCTCCATTCATCTGAGGTTTATAGGCTGTGGAATTCTTGTGCTTGATTTTGAAAGTCTTTCACATAGCTTTCATCAGGTTATTGTTGAGGTTGGAGCCGTTATCAGTGATGATCGATTCTGGAACTCTGAACCGACAAACAATACGGTCGCGGACAAAGTCTTCCATGACTTTCTTAGTTACTGCTTTGTAAGATGATTCTTCGACCCATTTAGTGAAATAATCAATTGCTACCAAGATGAACCTGTGTCCATTTGAGGCGGTAGGCTCGATCAGTCCAAGGACGTCTATTCCCCAGGCGGCAAATAGCCATGGTGAGATTATTGCATTGAGCTCATTTGGGGGTACCTTTATCATATTTGCATGTACCTAACATCGGTAGCATTTCCGAACATACTGGATGCAGTCCGTTTCCATGGTCATCAAGAAATAATCGGCTTTGACTATCTTCTTGGCCAAGATAAAACCATTCATATGTGGGGCGCAAGTCCCGGCATGTATCTCTTCGAGTAGTCTGGAGGCTTCCTTTGCATCGACACATCTCATAATCCCAGATCGGGTTCCTCAACTGTGAAAGAAATTGTTGGACAATCTCCGAAGCGTGCGTTTCCGAGTGTGATTTGCAAGCTCAGGGTACTCTCTCTTTGACAGATATTCCTTGATTTCATGGAACCATGATTTTCCGTCTGCTTTTTCTTCAATGTGGGCACAGTATGCCGGCTGGCTATGGATCTTTACTGTCTATCGATGATATATCATGGATGATAGGGTGGCCAGTACATTGGCAAACCCGTTCTGAATTCTGGGGACATGCCAAAATTCTGTCTTTGTGAACCTCTTTCTCAATTCCTGCACGTGGTGCAGATACGGAAGTATCTTGGAATTCTTGGTAGCCCATTCTCCTTGTACTTGGTGTATTAGCAGGTCTGAATCACCAATTACTAGCAACTCTAGAATATTCATGTCAATGGCCATGTTGAGCCCTAGGATGCAGGCTTCATACTCTGCCATATTGTTGGTGCAGGGAAATCTGAGTTTAGCAGATACTGGATAATGTTGGCCAGTTTCTAACACCAAGACTGCTCCAATACTAACACCTTTGAAATTGGTTGCTCCGTCGAAGAACATTCTCCAGTCGTCATAGGATTCAGCAATGTCTTCTCCTATGAATAATACTTCTTCATTGGGAAAACATGTTTTCGGAGGTTCGTATTCTCCTCCCACAGGGTTCTCGGCAAGATGATCTGCCAATGCTTGTCCCTTGACCACTTTCTGAGTCACATACACGATGTTGAATTCACTTAGCAGAATTTGCCACTTGGCCAGCTTGCCAGTGGGCCTGGGCTTCTGAAAGATGTACTTCAAGGAATCCATCCTTGATATGAGATATGTCGTTTAGGCACAGAAGTAGTGCCTCAGCATCTGGGATACCCAGTTTAGAGCACAGCATGTACGCTCCAGTAGAGAATATCGTGCCTCGTATGGAGTGAACTTCTTTCTTAGATAATAGATAGCATGTTCCTTTCTTCATGTCTCGTCGTGCTGCCCCAGAACGCAGCCGAAAGCTCCATCTAATACTGCAAGCTAGTGTAACAAGGGTCCACCTGGCTCGGGCAGGACCAAAACTGGTGGCGTTGACAGTATTCCTTGATTCTATTGAAAGCTTTTTGACAATCCTCGATCCATTTAGTTTCAGCATCCTTTTTTATCATCTTGAAGATCGGTTCACATATGACCGTGGACTGGGCTATGAACCGGCTGATGTAGTTAAGGCGCCCTAGGAAACTCATCACATCTTTCTTGTTCTTTGGCGGTGGTAATTCTTGGATGGCTTTGACTTTTGACGGATCCAGTTCTATTCCTTGGTAGGTGACAATGAACCCAAGCAATTTTCTGGCAGGAACCCCGAATGCACACTTCGCGGGGTTTAATTTCAGGTTGTATTTCCGCAACCTGTTGAAGAACCTCCTCAGACCTGCTATATGGTCGGTGGATTTCTTGGACTTGATAATGAAGTCGTCACATATACCTCGATCTCTTTATGTATCATGTCATGGAAGATAGTGGCCATAGACCTCATATAAGTGGCCCCAGCATTCTTTAAGCCGAATGGCATCATCTTATAACAGTAGACTCCCCATGGCGTGATAAAAGCCGTTTTCTCAGCATCTTCTTCGTCCATCCAAATTTGATGGTATCTAGCAAAACAATCCACGACCGACTGAAGTTCATGCTTAGCACAATTGTCAATCAGGATGTGTATGTTTGGCAGGGGGAAATCATCCTTTGGACTGGCCCGGTTGAGATCCCGGTAGTCGACACAGACCCTAACTTTTCCGTCTTTCTTGGGTACTGGCACGATGTTGGCTAACCACGTCGGATATTCAACTACCCTGAGAACCTTGGCGTTGATTTTCTTGGTAACTTCCTCTTTGATTTTCAGACTCATGTCAGGCTTGAACTTTCTAAGCTTCTGTTTTACTGGTGGGAACATTGGATTGGTTGGCAATTTATGAGTCACAATGGATGTACTTAGACCAGTCATGTCATCGTACGACCATGCAAATATGTCCTCATACTCTTTCAAGAATTGGGTGTATTCCTTTTTCTATAATGGCAACAAATGGATGCAGATGCGAGTTTTTTTATAGTCTCTAAATCTCCCAGGTTGACTACCTCAGCTTCGTCTAGGTTGGACTTAGGTCTGTTCTCGAAATCCTCAACTTTTCTGACAATTTCATTGGGTATGACATCCTCTTCTTCTGAATCGCCGCCCTTTTTTTGCGTTGTCTCATATCATGTCACAGTCATTGGTTCATCAGGACAGGAAATAATAATGCTTTGGGGAGGGTAATAATCAAAGAAAACAAAAACAAAAGGTAGTCAAGTCAGTGAGGGTTATGAGAAAATATTACAGTATTTAAACACATAGTGCAGGAATAAAGCGTGTCCTAATTTTGAGCCTCGTTGTGCCCGAGGTAGGCCTAGAGACAAGTTGATTTGGAGAACTTAGATGCCAAAATGGCCTCATTTCATTAGATATAAATAGACGAATCCAAAACGACACTAAAATAATAAGCAGGAAAAAAAGTCACTAATGGCCATTGGCCTTATTACATTGATAAAAGCAAAAAAGGAAAACCTAGCCTACTTGGTCCCAGAAGGACCTTCCCCAGATTCGGCATCCTTGATCCCATCGAACAGGTTCCCCAGCTCACGCAGTCCCAGTAGTAGGTACGCCCTAGCCAGATGTCCTCCTTCGTTTCCCTCAGCTTTCTGATAGTCTTCGACCCTCTTGATGACTTTACCTTCCAGCTCCACTATGCCTCGCTCCAAATATCCCAGCTTCCTGTTGGAACCGATGGCCATGTCTTTCCATTCTTAAATCAACCTTTTGTTGGTTTCATGTATCTCACGGTGCTCATTCTCAGACTCGTGGATCCTCTTGTGCAGCGGATTGTACTTGACCTGAGCCTTGGCACTCTCGTCTATGATTTTGTGGCCTTGTATGATCCCTGGCCTGACTAACCCATCTAGGTCATATTCTAACCACCTCGGGTAAAAAGATGCGTATCTTGCATGGTACTTGTCTGGTTCAATTGTGTTCTTCTCCATTATGATTTTGCAATGCCAGATGTGTTGGGCTCGACACTTGTGGGGAACATCATCATCCTGAAAATCAGCTCGGAAATGGCTCATCTTGTCGACCCTTGGCACAACTTGCTTTCTGCCTGCTTTTCTCATGACTCGGAGAGGAAGGTAAGGATACATACCTCTCAACCCGATTAGCACCAAGTGTGGTGCATCCCTGGACCTGACGATGAATTCGTCCGTTGGAAACCACTCGAACATCCACTGTACCTGCTCCTCAGTTAGATTATCAAAGAACTCTACCCCCACCTTGGCAGTCTTTGGCTGAGCAAATTTTTCGGGAATATATGTCATCCGCTTAGGGTGATTGAAAGCGATGTGGTCATTCCAAACCCTGCGCATAAGTTCTTGGTGGTATTGACCCTTTTGGAGATGTTCTAAGATCCATAGTTGTAGTAACATATTGCAACCCTCGAAGTGCTTAGCTCCTCTTTGACAACATTCCAGAGCTCGGTAAATGTCTGTTATGATCATCGGGACAATGCTAAAGGCTTGCCCCTCAATCCCCTCCATCAAATCCTTGGTTACCATGGCCAACCTAGTGTGGATCCTTTCCTTCTTTGTTGGAAACACTATTAGTCCTAGAAAACATGCAATGAATACAAACACCCTACGGTGGATGTGCCCCAAAGAATGTAATGGCAAATTCGTCGTGGTAGGTACGGTACGATTTGTTGCGACCGTACCTTTCAGATAAGTAGTCAAAGGGTATGTATGACTGTTCCAGACATTCTAACTCAGCATTCTTTTTCAGACCCATCATTTTCAAAAAGCCCTTGCCTATGCGGTTTTCAGGCACCAACAACCCAGGGGTTTCCCAGACTAACCCAGCTAGTCCTCTTATCTCTTCTAGCAGTTGTGTCATCTCAATGTTCCCAAAGCGGAAGACGGCTCTTTCACTATCCCAAAATAAGTTGGCAGCCTCGATCAACATGTTGTTGGGTTGAATGTCTAGGAGAGACGGTAAATTGTTCTAGGTAATTCTTGACGTTTTTCTTATCACTAGACGAAAGGTCTTCCCACCAGTTTAGGAGATTTGGATGGATATTGCTGACCATGCCAAATCTAGGGACTTCGTGCCTCATATTTCTGCAAGACAAACACAGTTAGGCCCTTACCCCCGCCAGACTCGACTATTTATACACTTATGATTAGCATATAAGCATTTAGTTCTCCAAATAAATGCACATAACGTGATTGTGTCCGTTGGGATTATGAAAACCCTGGTGGACTTGGACAAGGTTGTCTTAAAGGGTTATTGTGTGGACAACACATTAACCCAGCTAGGTTTGACCATGATGCATGCACAGTATAACAGAGTAAGGTTTCTATGGGGTCTTAGACTGGTACCCTTGAGTGAACAACTCAAGGGGGAAGGCACGGAACCATCGAATGCACCGCTAATCGACTGGTTTTACCGCAAATAAGCCTTTCTGAACTTAAGAGTGATATAAAATAGGAAGAGCGCAACCACTCATCAAGCGTTGCTAAAGGATTTGTATTGGCACAATATGATGTTGAGCATGAGTATGCAACAATAAAATAAGCAATAAAACCATGTTGTCATGTATTTGCACGTTATGAAGGCGGTAAATACAACAGTTATGATTGAAAAGCAGTTACAAAGGAAAACAAAAAGAGACATGTCAGTTTCATTTAAAACAATGAATACTTGGGAAAGTAAACAATTAATTGCACATAAAGGGAAAGGGAAAGGGGTGCATGTTTTAGCAAAATAAAGACTTATTCACAAGGCAGTTTGAAATGGTAAAAGCCTAGAAAATCCCCAGTAGAGTCGCCATGCTGTCGCGCCCCCTTTTTCCCTCTCCTTTCGGATCGGTCAGGATTCTTGACATTATTGGGACAACTCGTTTCCTTTTGGGAAAAGGGGTATGTACGAAATTGAAGAGTCACCACCTAACAAATTAAGGTGCGTTAGGGCACCTACTAAGGGTCATTATAACACATATTTGAATAACCAGAGATTGGGTAAGTGCCTGAAATTACTTCAAGTGGAAAGTGTTGGGCAGTCCTCAAAGTCCACAATTGTGGTCCCCGGACAAACAAGCTTTGTGAATTTAAACAAGTAGAAAATAAGCTTAAACAAATAAAGGTTTTGAAAAGATTGGTAGTCTAAGCACACATGCGAAGTAAAGTTTTAGAATATTTAAAGTCTAAGCACATATATAAGGTTTTGAAAGATTTACAGTCTAAGCACACATGTGTAAGGGATAGGGGAGTCCTAGGTTGTTTATCCTATAGGATCACATCAGTAAAATGCCCGATAATCACTCCTCATAAAGGGGCTACACGTGTCATTAGCGCACCAGACATCATATCCCTATCTACCCTTTCCCAGCCCTTAGCGGTTATTTAAGCGAGTGTTGTTTAACGACCTCTATGCGTGCTGTTACCCATCCCTTATTAATGGTCCTAGAGGAAATTAGGGCCTCTATATATAGGCAGTTCTAGACAGACCCCTTAGGTTTAAAAGGGGAAAATATTAGGCGACATGCAAGAACAAATAGGACTTTAGCAAATAAAGGCAGGAAAGAACAATTAAGAGGCTCATAGTTACCTCCACAGATAATGCACGTAAACAGCATGACTCAAACACAAACAAGAGGCATTTTATTAGACAGGATCCTAAAGCATGATGTCTAAGTGAATATCAAAATACAGAAGATATGCAGTTTCACTTTATAAACCCAGAAGCAGGGGCCCTAATCAGTTTGCCTACTGATTTTAAGCATGTTAACCATAAAGCAGTAAACACAAAAGAAACAGTTTTCCAGTTTTATAAAGGTTGATTACCTAAGGCTTGCCTAGTTGTGAGGGGTAATGCACAATATTTACTAGAATTGTTAATAATTTTTTAGAAGTTGTTATGCCTAAAGCATGTTGTTCTAAGTGTTGCAAAATACAGGGATTATTACCAGTTTATTTAAAACAGGATGATCAAATGTGAGATTGCCTTATGTCCTTTTTCATGCATCAGTATTTTAACTAGGTGTGACTGGGCGAGATCCTAAAATATGGTATCTACTATGCACGTAGAGATGCAGAATGGTTGCGAAATTCCTAAAGCATGATTTCTAAATGCACAGGAAGTTAAAGCATAATTTCAGGATGTGCAGGAGCAACATTTTTATGTTGATGTTATTATTTAGCCTAGAAGCAGGATTTCTAAGTGATAAATAGGGTCAAATGAGATGCTGAAGCAGTAAACCTAAAACATGATATCTAATGCATGACATGCTTAGAATGTATTGGTCTTAAACATGGATTCTAAAACACATATAGGAAATGTAAACCTAAAGCATGGTTTCTACCCATTGATATTGATAACATATATAGCTACCCTCCCTTTTCACTAGCCAAACCCAATATTCGTTTACAATAACTATTACAAACCAATATTGAATGAATTACATAGATAAAGAAAAATAAGAAGTTACACTATAGGAGCCTGAAAACAGGCCCAGATTTCCAAGACCTCAAATGCCCAAATGTTTCATAGCCTTTCTCTTATCCGGGTGTATCAGAGTTCCCTAAGGACCTCAAGGGATCCCGGGCAGTGCTCACACCCAGATTTCACCACCATAACTGTGTAAGTGCAGTGTGGGAGTGACAGCCCCAGTGCATCAGAGTTTAGAGGGATCTCATAGGGATCCCTAAGCAGTCACACATTGGAGGGGCAGAACTTAAGGACCTAAGAGTAGAGTGAGAGTGCTTGACATAGTTTTGAAAAGGTTTCGAGTGAAAACAGTATTGAAAGAGACTTAGTTGAAATAGTTTTATAAAATAAGAGAGATTTGTTTAGTAAAACAGCTTTTGAGGAGAGTAGGGCAATTAACAAACACAGATCAAACACACAACCAAAGCACGTTCAGCATCACACATAGAACACACCTTCACACAGGGGTGATGGAAACTGGGGACACATAGAGCACATAATGTACAAGCATAGCAGTTCTTGCAGGTAATAACATGAACTCCAGAATCAAGCAACTTAGGGTACAAATTGTTTTGTCAAGGAAAGGTTCATACTAGAAACCAGATAAACACAGAATTGAACAGAGTCACATTGAGACATACTACAAAAGAGGGTAACATATTCATGCTAATCCTAAGGGGAGTAATACATAACATAACATGTTAGATGGACAAAAATGTAAACATGTCAACTACAGGTTGCACAGCAAAACCATAGATAGAAACAAACTAGAAACAGGATAAACTGAAGCAGTAAAAGAAACATATTGGTTTTGGGAATTGAATTGAAATCAGAACATATTAGTAAAGAAGATAGCAAACACAAAAGTGAAGAATAGGAGAGCACAACAATTAGCCTTGGCTTGCAGCCGGCTAAGTCAGAACAGTAGCAAGTAGCAAAGAAGGAGAGCAGAAAGCTTTGAGTGTTAGAGATAGTTTTTGAACCAATGTGTTAGTTTGTTGGTGTTAATGAGAGAGCATGTATATATATAGTTTGAAACTAGGTAGAATAATAAGGTAAGAATCAAAGTCATGTAGTAATTATGGAACTAGGTATCAATTAGTACCAAAATCAGCATAGATACTCCCTTAATTAGGGGTGGGCATTCGGTACTTCGGTTCGGTATTTAAAAATTTCGGTTCGGTATTCGGTTTATCAATTGTATATACCAAATACCGTACCAAAATATTTCGGTATTTGTTATTTTGGTTCGGTACGGTTTCGGTACGGTGTCGGTTTAAACCAAATCTATGTTATAAGGCTTGTGCCTATTCAAATTTGTATCTCTTAGAGTTGAAAAGATACATTTCAAGTTTTGAAACCAATACAACTAGTATTATTTACTACCATTTGACTAAACACGGAGGCAATGCAAGGAAGCATCTTATAATACCATTGGCTAATACAAGAGAAAAAGATGCACCTAAATATTACAACTTACACGTAAAAAGTAACAATTCATTTTATGCCTCTACTATAAAGCCATACTTTATCCTAAAGTAAAAAGAAGGATAGTTGAACAGTCCATTCAAGCTCAATGCCAAAGATAGTTGACTGCCTATACAGTATACACGTTTTATTTATGCTCCAAAATTTCTAGAAGTTCTTAATCTGCTTGGTGGAACTTTGCTAAATCCTAAGGGTAAGGAATTAGGGAATTAGGGATTTTGAACTTTTGAGGTGTGGGCTTAAAGTTATTGGGCTAAAAAATAAAAATAAAGTTGGGCTTGGACTAACTATTTCGGTATTTTCCCTCAGGGCCTGGCTCAAGTGGCAAATGGTGGTGGATTTGTGTCTTAGGTCACAGGTTCAAGCCCCCACACCATGCAAAGAAAAGCCAGGTATTTAAGTCGAGAAGGGTAGAGGGGCGGACCCATTATCCACCGAGTTTCGAAGGCTGCGGTTGGTCCAAAGGATCGGCCCCAGACATATTTCTCGGTCATCCAAAAAAAAGATTATTTATCAAAAACACTTTACCGTATACCAAACCGAAATATCAAAATTTATGTACCGAAATAAACTGAAATACCGAAAACACCGAAATCGAAATACCAAATTAATTCGGTTCGGTTCGGTTCGGTTCGGACGATTTGGAATTCAATTTTTCGGATTTTTGGATTTTATGCCCACCCCTACCCTTAATTAAAGGAGTTAACTTCAAACGGTAGAATACAGGTAGCAAATAAGGAAAGATACCATTTATGACTAGAATATAACACATAAAGAAATAATTCCAGCACAATACGGGTAGAAAGTAAGCAATTAAGGCTAGGTACATAATATTCTAATTAAGAAATGTCATAAGAATTAGTTGACAGTATAGTCGAACACATAATAAGGCAATATATAAACTAAGGTCGGAAAATCAGCAAGAAAATCATCATAAGAGACTAGTGAAAGGTATCAATTGCAGGAAATTAGGGATTCAAATAGGAGCAGTAATGATTAAGGGGAGAATTAACACAAATCTCTATGAACAAACAGAATAAACACATAATAGGCAAGAAGAAGTAAAATCAGAAACATAGTAAAGTAAGAATCACATAGAATTAGGGATTCAACTAGAAAATATAGAAATGGTTAGAGGAATTAACAGAATAAACATAATATAAGCGGAAGAAGCAAAAATCAGAAACCCTACTGAACATAATAGGGTAAAATCACAGAAACTCAGAGCTTTCATGAGAAACAAGCACACATAGATTAAATGACCATATTATCAAAGACAAACTCAGAACCCAAGATTAAGATCAAAGATTAGGGTTTTCAACATAGTAAATCAGATAAAGGGAAAAAATTAAATAACAGTTGAAACATAGCAAGAATCATAAGATGATACTGAAAATCAGAAGGAAAAGTTATTTTAAAAGGGGTTTAAGAAACCCTAGTTTGAAGACGAAGAGGCATTTTTGAGAAATCGGAAAGATATTTAAGGAAATAGTAAAACAACTCAGAAGGCTCTTAGATTTGTTACAGATCTAAGAAGTCAAGAACTAACATTAGGGTTTCTGAGAGAGATAACCCAGGATTAGAGAGAATCAGGCTTTGAAACCATAGTTTAGACGGAATTAGAGAGATCTTACTCGGACGGCCAATGGTGGCCTGAGAACGGTATGAAAAGTCCATGGGTGTGAGTTGAACGGTCTCTGGTCTCCTTGAGGACCTCAGGGTAGAAAGGATCCGGCGTGTGAGGGAGCCATGGAGGCTAGGGGTGGTGGTGGAACCACCATTGTTACCGGCAAGCCAACTGCCGGCGAGTATGAGCAGGGTTTAGCAGAGAGAGCTGGAGAGAGATGAGAGGAGATGAAGGCAGAGAGAAAATTAGAGAATGAGAGAATAAGGGTTTGGGGGGGTAGTCTCTTAGGTTAATTTAGGTAAGAATGAATCTGGTTCGTTGATCCGAAATGATCAACGGTCCAGATTAAGTGGGAATTGGGTTGGGTAGGATAGTGGATCGAGCCTAGGGTATTTGGGCTTGATTTAATCGGGTGGGTCTGGTTTTAATATGGCCTAGAATTAAAATAAAAAATGGCTATTTGTTAAATATCCAACTAAATTACTCAAAATAATTTGTAAAGATAGCTAATAATCATAAAAATGAATTTCGGGCATAGAAAATGATTTAAAATGATTATTCAGTATTTTAAAATATAAATGACTAAATTTTAGTAAAAATGGTGCAAAATTATATGATTGGGCTATAATTGCAAAGTTACTGCAAATATAGCCAAAAGGTGCCAATTTGACTAATTATGAAACAATTTGGTCTTAATGGGACCATAAACGATAAATAAAATCAAGAAATGCTTTTGAAATCATTTGTGATGCAATTTGTAATTATTTATTGGAAATAAAATGATGGATATATTAATAAAAATATAGGAAAATTATGAAAAAATACCAATTGCTATTAATGCATGATTTTGAAGGTATATATGAAATTTTAAAATACTTTTTGGGAAAAATTGGGTATCAACAAGTATGAGACCATGATTGCAGGTCTCGAGTTGGATAAAAGCTTGGGAGCATAGGTCATCGAGACCAAATTTGATTCCCTCCTCTTGGTAAACCAAGTCAACGGGACTTTCGAAGTCCGAGAAGACTGAATACAGAGGTACTTGGATAAGCTACAGGTAACTCTACATCGATTTTAAGAGTGTACCTTAAAACATGTACCTAGAGAACAGAACAGTGAGGCCGACGCTATTGAAAACTTAGGGCCATCGGTCGAAGACGACGAACTTAACTCGGGGACTGTCATACAACTCACGAGATCGGTGATCAAAGAAGGCCATGCAGAAATAAACTCCACAAGTCTGACCTGGGATTGGAGAAACAAGTACATAGAGTACCTAAAGAACGGGAAGCTTCCACGAGAGCTCTACGTACAAAGGCAGCACGATTTCACCTAAAGAACGGGAAGCTTCCACGAGAGCTCTACGTGCAAAGGCGGAATGCTGTTTAGAACGATTTCACTTTGTTCGAAAATAGAATGTTGTTTAGAAAGATGTTTGATGGACCATTGGCAATATGTTTGGGACCGGGAGATACCGACTACGTCCTATGGGAAGTTCACGAAGGTACTTGTGTAAATCATTCTGATGCCGAATCATTGGTCCACAAAGTAATCAGAGCAGGGTACTACTGGATCGATGTGGAGAAGGATGCAAAAGAGTTCGTTCAAAAGTGCGACAAATGTCAAAGGTACGCGCCAAGGAGTTGGGCACAAATTTTGTTCGAATACAATTTCATAAGGCAGAAATAAAGCAAATAAATAAATTTCACAAGGCAGAAAGGAAGAAAATTCTTATATATATGTCAAAACCATTTACAAGAGAGTCATAGCCATATCAAAATCTTTTACAAACGGCCCGAAAGTGGCCCCAAAGAAAAGGTAAATACAAAAGAAAAGAACAAAAATACTAAGGCCTATGGAGCTTGGTCTTTGTCGAAAACGGCGTCCTCATCCTCGAGATCTTCTTCTTCTTGCTCATCAGAGTCATCCTCGGGGAAGGCCAACCTCCGAGCCTGGTTTTCTTCTGCTCGGGCGTTATCAACCTCAGTTGCGATATTGAAATCTTGGGCTTGAGCATCTTCTAGGGCCTCCCTCCGAACTTGCCACTTCGCATGATCGATCATGCTCTTGGCTTTGGTTTGGATGGCCTCGATATCAGCTTTGAACTGGGCCACCTTTTCATCGGCCTGGATGTCGGCCTTGACCACCTCAGATTTAGCCTCTTCAAGTTTGTTGTTGGTCGAATCTAGTTGAGATTGGAGCTCCCTAATCTTCTCGGTTTGCACCGAGTTCTTCTCTTTTTCAGCTCGAAGCTGAGTCTCGGCCGACTCCAACTGAGCCTGAATGGCATACTTCATAGCAGCCAAGATGTCCATTCTTCCTTTAAAGACATCGGCCTCGGCCCGAACGTCATCCACTTACTTGCTAAACTGGTAGATTTACTCGAGCCTCTGTCGGATCTGCAAAATTGGATCATTAGTTGTTATCTCTAATTCATCATCACTATCGTGGAGCATTCGTAATACCTTTTCGGCCATGTCGGTATGCTCCTCTCGAGCTGGACCAGATTGACCTTGAGTCTTTTGTTGAGGAGCCGATAAGTATCGTTCTTCTCAGCAAGGCCCCGCACGTTGGCCTTGTTCTCCTGTCGGACTCTCACAAAGGCCTCATGGTGCAATATCGAAGCCTACAAAAGAAAGAAGAAAAAGGAGTTTAGAATAAACTACAAGTACAAAACGAGTACGAAATAGAGTTTGGAGGTTACCCAATTTAATGTGTGTTGGGCCTCATTAGACAGGCAAGCGGCCCCCATGGCATCCATCACCGCTTGGTCCTCTCTGGTCACCAGGCCCCTCAGATAGCTAGCGACCCCGACCGAGGGGGATAAAACCCAAGCATCTTCGGGGACGTTCAACACTAAATGTCGTTTACGGTTGGGATCGGCACGCCGAGCTGGAAATTGATCAACTAGCTTCGAGCTTAATGGAGACCCGCTTGTCCCCGTCGATGACACCTTCTTCATCACTAATAGGTAACCAAAACTAGGTATCTCTTCATAAGTGGTCGCCTCAATCCCATAAAAAAGTTGTGAAGATCCACCCGCTGCCCGACCAACATATTTGCTTCTTGAATCATAGCATCAGAATCTGGGGCGAATCCGAAATGTTGATCATACTGGGTTCGACCCGGGGAACCTCTTCCGATGCTTGGGAAGTTTTGCTTTGAAGCTCTACTTCTACCGTCTTCGATGGGGATGGGATGGCTTCCGGCTCAGGAACCTCGGCCGAAGCTCATTCGTTGATTGCCTCCGGTTCAGAGGACTTCCGTGCCGAAACGGAAACCCTCGGGCAAGTCCCCAGCCTGGTCTCTTCTTCTTCTTGTTCTTCCTCTTCCAACTCATCCCTTAGTCAGCAAACTGAATCCACAGATAGGGAAATAACATTTCCCTTAGGCTTGCGCGACTTCTTCATCGGCCTCTTCTTTTCCGAGCCCAATGGACTCGGGGCCCTTTTTATTATTTTCTCCTTAACCGGCTTCGAATCTGATGGTTTAGGGAGGATTTATTCATTTCCAATAAGAGGTATCATCGGCACATCTTTCCCGAGACCTACAAAGGAAGGGAAGCAAGTTATCTAACAAAGGAAAATTTTTGAAGTGAAAAACAAATAGAAAACGAAAACTCATCGTGGTTATGAGCCTCCCATCGGCCCTTGGAAAGCTCCATCCAAGCCCGTTGTAAGTAGGACATCTGAGATACTAGGTTCTCGACCCTTCTTTTGAACTCCGGAACCGGGTCCGGCATCTAGGACACAAATGCAATAACGAATCAAAAGTAAGCATCAGTCAAAGAAAATAGGAATGGAAAAATGAGCACTCAAGGCACATATACTTACGATTAAAATTCCACTTCTCTGGGAAGGGCATATCTTCGGCAGGAATCAAGTCCGATGTCGTTATTCGGACAAACCTGCCTATCCAACCACGGTCGCGAGTCTCGTCAAGACTGGAAAACAGGGCTTTACTGGCCCGACACGAGAGTTTGATTAACCCTAGATCGATTTGGGGGTTGTATAAACGTATTATATGATCGAGGGTAATAAAGCAACCCTCGATTTTGCGGGAGAAGAAATGGAGGAGGACGACGATCCTCCAGAACGATGGGTAAATCTGGACCAAGGTAACATTATACCTTTTGTAGAAGGCCACTATTACGGGATCTAGGGATATGAATGTAAAGGGGTAAGTGTAAACACTTAAGTACCCCTCTATATATGTGGTGATCGATCCGGGGAACCCCCGCCCGGAGGCGGGAATCTCTTTGAATTTGTCTCTGCGATTGGTCTTTCCTGCAGCTGGACTTCCTCAAGGGAATGAATGACCACGTCTTTGTTTACCCAGTTGCACTTCTCTTTAACTTTATCAAGGAGGCCCTCGGTGATGGTGCAGATGTACCTTGACATCGGTTCACACCGACCCGGTACCGAAGGGGTCTTCTCTATTTTGAAGTCGGCAGCCGTCGGGCACCCCATAGGAACATATTCTTCAAGGGGGCGCCGACAGAGCACGATGAAGACGAAGCCTCTTTTTGGGGCACAGTTTTGGATGTATTTACCATTTGTGAAAGGTAGATAGTGAAGAAATCGATTAGAATTCAGAGTTAGGTATGAGAAGTGAGAAGCAAGAGTTCTTTGAGAGAAAAAACAGAGAATTTAAAGGTTGTAATTGTTTGAATGAAGAAAGAATCAAAGTTTTATAGGTTGAAGGTGACGTTTAGAACCGCCTAGCGGCCGACCAACGCCTAACAGGCATTTAATGTCTTGGTTACTGAACCGAGGAGACGTTTCGTTGCTTACGTCATGATCGAGTCAACCAATGATGTCATCGATCGGAAAAATGAAGCTCGAAGATTCATGTCGCTTATCATCATCTTATTTCTGAGAAACGAGGGGACTATCTATATACGGTCAAAACCGGGCTCGCCCGATTTTGTATTATTAATCAAGACCAGGATGGTAGGCTGAGGATTGGTCTCGTATTACGTCTGATCACGACATGAAGATATATTACCAAGCTCATAACTCGAGGACCAGTTGAGACCGAGACCAGTCGAGGACGAGACCGAACAGGATAGGCATCGAGCAAGACCGAAGAAAGCCTGTTGAATTGAATAACGGAAAGCCGAGATATTCGTGATCGAGCAAGGATCTTGGTGGAAATCTCAGCACATATCAAATAAAGACCGGTTATTGAGTCAATCATGGGATTTCCTTCTGTATTTAGAATTGTACTATAACTAGAATTCTCCTACTATATAAAGGGTGTTCTAATCATTTTGTAAATATCACATTCACGCATAACAAAGCAATATAATACATTTCCTCTCTTAAGCTCTCTTATTATGATGTTCAGTTCATCATTTTCAATTATACATTCATTTGGTTCGAGGGCGATCCAGCTCGAGGGCCAAACTACATTTCATATCGGTTTGCTTTATTTCACAGTCAATTTCTAACATTAGTTCTCATATTCATCAATTTGTGCTAAGTGAAATCACATATCCTTAAACCACTTATAAATTTAATTGATATTCAATTTTAAGGATAAACACATACTAAACGCAATTTTCCTTCTAAAGCTCTCTATGTGCTTCACAGATCGTTGTCCCAAATTTGCCCAGGTACTTATCCTTTTCAAGATCGTTTCTTTTGACTGAAATGTTTGAATTTCTGATCCATTTGAGACTTATTTTGCTTCTGGTAATTTTTTGTAAATTATCATCAATATACTATGAAGGGTTCCTATTACAAAATCTTGAGTTGGGTTTAGCTTATTTTGTCCTTTTGCATGTTGTTTTTTCTAAATTTTGGTGGAATTTTTGCTGGTTAACTACATTTAGGGTTCATTGCCCTTAAATTGTGAGTTTTTTTTCGGATTTCAGCCAACATAGCCATTCTTGAGCAAAAAGTTTGCATCTTTAGCCTTTTATTGATGCATGATGTCCTAGAATTGTATTTTTTATGGTTTTCTTTTTCTTGTTGTAGTAATTGGAGGTTGTGCATGGATCTAAGTGGTAACTGGAGAAAGTGCAGAGCTTTGTATTTGGGTTATTAATGTGAGTGAAAGTTGTTTGATCTTTTTTGAAAACTACTTTAGAAAAAAATATACTTAAAAGTATTTTTTTTAAAAGTTTGGTCAAACACTAATTGTTGTTCAGAAGGGTTTTTCAAGTTAATTATCCAAACACAAACTACTTTTCACCAAAATGTACTTTTAAGAAAAACGACTTTGAGAAAAAACACTTCTCAAAATAAGCTGATTTTAGAAGGGTCAAACACATAAGCCTTTACGCTCTAACTCACTATAACAACTCTAAGTTTCATCACGTCTAAGTTATCATTCTTTCCTTTGTCTGATTGCAATAGGGGTTCACGTAGGAGTCAAGCCGGGAGCAGGCCCAAAATTTTGTTTAGCCAACGCATCTTCACATTGTATTCCCTCCAAAAATGTCTCAATGCACACCTCTGACCCTTCTCATTAGCTCTCTGATTCTTAGGATAATATTGAAATGTGGATCTTAACCTTAAAATATAAATCTTCCAGATAAAAATTAAATATCGAATATTAGTTAAGAAGCATGACATGAAACTATTTCTCAAGTATCCTAGTGGATAATATATATACCAATGAAGATTAACTCCCTCTATATATATAGAGAGAGGGTTAAGCTTTATTGGTACTTGATATATAATAATCTTCATTTATTATATATATCTNTATATATATATATATATATATATATATATATATATATATATATATATATATATATATATATATATATATATATAACATCCAACCTTCATTTTACTACGTGCATTTTATTTTGCTGTTAATATTAAAAAATACCAAGTATATCATATTGTGATCTATCTTGTTTGAATACATTAAATCATATAAAAAGTACCAATGAAGATTAACTCTCAATCCAAGTATGGCTTCACGAGAGAGAATATATTACAATTATCAATTACTCCTTCAATTTCTTCTATATATAACTATTACTATTTGAAAATCAAACAATATTTTCTTTGATTATAACTCTTTTAAATATTTTTAATTGTTTGACCAGAAAAAATTTTTAATTGTTTGAAATTAGAACATATTCTATTTTTTGAGCTCTACTAAAGTATGTACTATCCCCTTCTTTTCACGTGATACAAGGCAATTTAGGGTCGTTTCGCAGGGCGCATAAGAATAATACTAAATAGGTTGTATTAGTAATGCTGGTATTAATTATGCCGACATTAGTTATGCTGACGTATTTTCTATTCATTGTTTGGTTTGATGTATTAAAGCATTGCACAATTTCTTACAAAAATTATTTGTTTACAAAAATACCCTCATAACTAGTGTATTGGTAAAAAAGAGTTTCACACGTAAGACAGTTTTTGACAACTCAGCCAGTCACGTGGACACAGGAAAACACGATAGCTGGACGTAACTCTTTGAAGAGGTACGGTACAAAGAGGCACGGTTCAGTAAACCCACGAACTTATCAGTCACGGAAATTCAACTTGACCAAAACGGGAGAGAGGCACGATCAAAATGAATCTAGACAAAGCTACGGGCAGATTCAAGGACCCACAATTGATTACTCGAACGTTATGTAAGTGAACCCCTATTACCGTTATCCTTTGTAATAATTAGTCATTAATGAGTAACCATAGCCGGAGTCGTATGTTATAAGAATCTCCAATATAAGATAGGGGAATACAGCTTGTAAAGGCATCTTATTCTCGAATACAATCAACTTCGATCTTTTATTTCTATAATATTTCCTATTATTCATTTTTCCCATTATCTTGATTATCAGTAACCCGTATTCATCTTAAAAATAAGCTTTAGTCAAAGGGTCTAATTCTTTGGTTAAATAAATTGGTTCCGTTACCGGGAATCTAATAATCTTTGTTTACTTTCCAAGTGATATCCTCTGAATTATGTCAAACCCCAACGACAACAACCAGCAAAGAAGTTGAACCCCAGTTCCATCACCTTCAGGAACCCCATGTGGTTCGAGGGAATAATCCCCAGAAAGATCCAATAACAACCATGGTAATAATGAGCAAACTGTGAAACAAGATCATGTAAAGCAAATGATTGCAGAGTATGTGAGCCAAGCTTTGCAAGAATTTGCAAGAGGATTACCAGCAGCGTTGCCTACATCGCCAACTCCACCCCCCAATAACACCATCACCATGGAAAATCCTCAATCTGGGTTGGCAAACTCAGGAAGAGGAGATACTCCTAATGAATCCTTCGAAATGAGACCAGGTATATCTAATAACTCAGGATTATAAAATTTACTGTTAACCATGCAGAAACAGATGAAGGAGCAGAATGATCGCATCGAACAAATTCCGGGTGTACCACCAATCATCAAAGGCATCGATGTTGATAGATATTCTCAACAACCGTGGAAGCCAAGTGTGTCACCTTTGCCTATACCCAAGAAGTTTAAAATGCCTGGAGTTCCCAAATATGATGGAACAACTGATCCACGCGACCATGTGACTGCTTTCACAACTGGGGTAAAAGGCAACGACTTAACGAAAAAAGAGATTGAATCAGTTCTTGTCAAAAAATTTGGGGAAACACTAACGAAAGGGGATCTAACCTGGTATTCTCTTCTCCCTGAAAATTCTATTGACTCTTTTGCTGAGCTTGCAGATTCGTTTATAAAAGCACACTCTGGTGCACAAAAAGTTGAGAAGAGAATGGAAGACATATTCAAAATAAAACAAGGAGACACGAAACTACTCCGAGAGTTTGTAGATAGGTTTCAATGAGAAAGAATGCAGTTACCCAGGGTACCTGATAATTGGGCAGCCATGGCATTTGCAAGCAACTTGAATGATAAAAGCTCAGAAGCCACCAGGCGACTTAAGGAGAATCTAAGAGAATTCCCCACCACAACATGGAACGATGTATATAACAGGTACAACACTAAACTCAGAATAGAAGAAGATATCATTTCTCGTTCGAGAAATAAAGATCATTCCAGATCCAGACGTCCTGAATTAGATAGGAGATCAGGTAAAAATAGGTACAATCCTTACTTAGGACCCTCGGGACGCGATATCCGCCCCAGGTTAGAAAATACTAGGTCGGACTATAGACTACAAGGAAGAGATGTAATCTCATCCTCGTCTAGATCCAGAAAAGACCAAGATGAATGACCTAGAGGTAGTACTCAAATTGGGGATCATACCTTTAACGTAAGTACTACTGAACTTGTCTCAATATTGAAGAAAATGGGAGACAAGGTTAAGTGGCCCAAAGAGATGCGGTCAAATCCAAATAGAAGAAACCCAGATCACTGGATTGAATTTCACAACGATCATGGGCACAAAACTGCGGATTGCAAATTTTTACAAGGTGAAGTAGAAAATTTGTTAAAACAAGGCTATTTAATAGAGTGGATTGCAGATATTTACAAGGTGAAGTAGAAAATTTGTTAAAACAGGGCTATTTAACAGAATTGTTTAGTGATAA